>WNWK01005636.1:0-117101 GCA_009830355.1 Cherax destructor
AATGTAATAAAACATGGAAAGTACTTGAGGCCTGGTCAAATCTGCACACTGCCATAACAACATACTGGGTGAGATATGGGAGAAAGTGTAAAATAAATCCAGTGAGGAGAGGGGGTGCGGTGGGGACAATCGGGAGCACTGTATTAACATCCGGGGTCCCAGACTATTCAACATCTTACCAGAAGATATCCGAAACACGGCGGGAAACCCAGTGTAGAAGCCTTCAGAGGAAACTGGAAAATATCTTCACCAGGTGCCAGATCACCAGGCTGTGATGGATATGTGGGGCAGCGGGCCTCCAGCAGCAACAGCCTGGTTGACCAGGCAAGCACCAGACGAGCCTGGCCCATGGCCGGGCTCAGAAGTAGATACTCTCGAAACTCTTCAAAGGTATATCAAAGGTAAAGGTATATATATAATTATCACATAGCAGCATGTGTAGAGAACCTAGGATAAAGGAGATAATATCTTATTATTTACTATAAACTAGATATACTAGGAATAAGGTAAACTGAGTTATTTATACTTACATGTTTCTTAGCTAAAAAAAATAAAAATCACTCTCCTCCCTTTCTGTCGCTACATTCATTAGGTACCTTTTGGTCTCTTCTTGAACTGGTTCATGCTATGACATGTGCAGGCAGTCTGTTTCCATTCCTTTATTGCTGTACAATAAAAGGTGTTTGAAGCCTAGCCACTGACTGTGGGTACTACAAAGTTGTGCTCTCTCCCCTCTCTATGACTGCTTTGGTTCCCAACCTTGACAAAATTGGCTGCAAGATATTCTGGATACTGTGAGCAATTTTATAAAGTTGATTTAACTTCTGTTGTTTTACCCTGTCTTCAATATTCAGCATATCCAATTGTTGTAATTCATCTGACCTACATGTTCTCTTGGACCCAGGTCCCGGATGAATCTGTCCATTTTTTCTGGGCGATTTGCAGTCTATCTTTCAGTTTTTTTTTTTTTTGTCAAGGCTAAGTCATTTCTTATATTAGGGCACATACCCCATACTATTCCTAAGCGTTTTATATTGTAACCTCTATTTTGACCTCGTCATCAGTCACCATATCATCCAACCAGGATTCAGAGATGGATATAAATGCCGCCCTAGTTCTGTTAGCTAGAATCCTAATCTCTGCCAATTTTGAAAAAAAGTGATCTTGCATTGACACTGGCCAGTTAGAGACCTAAATGAAAGGACTAATGGTGCACTTCCGTGTGAGTGATGGTCGTATCCCTTATCTTCCACCATCCACACGAAATTCCCGAGGTCCCCAAATTTCCTGTCCCAATTCTTCAGCGGGGGACATTAACACGGATTCCTATTACAAATTCAGGCCGAAAAACCCATTTGGCCTTCGAGGACCCCTGATTACATTGCACAATTCAGACCAGTGTTCACACATTAAATTCATTATGCTGTATGTCACTCTCCAGCTGTTCCCCCCTTCACTTAAAATTTCTCGAAGGGTCCAAATAGCATCAGATTTTAATACGCAATTAATATATTATATTATTCATTTATATGTTCTACCTTTAGGAAAATTATGTAAAAAATTCCACAGTGTCTATCTGCTCAGGTCTGTGCTTGTCTCTATATTTTTGTGTTGTCAATGAGTTTGTTTTCGTGTTTGTGACTGCTTATGTCTGTCTCTGTGTTTTAGTCTCTGCCTGCCTGTCTGTATTTGTGTCTGCGTATGTCTGTGTTTATTTACTTGTCTGGGTGTTTCAGTCTGTGTTTGTGTCTCTGCCCCCTCTCCCTCTCCCCCTCTCTCTCTCTCTCTCTCTCTCTCTCTCTCTCTCTCTCTCTCTCTCTCTCATCCATATACATATTGTATTAAAATACAAACACGAATAATACAGATTTAATAAACATTCCAATTACAGTTGTTTTTACGAGTAAACACTGTAACCATCTTTTGGCAAACTATCGGAACGAATATTTGTGTATAACTTTATAGTGAAGTGAAGCCAATACAAATCAGATACAAATGTAGTATTTTGTATAACTCTGTATGAAGATTATGCAGACCATATATTAAGTGTAATATTTTGTATAACTCTGTATGAAAATTATACAGGTCAGATATTAAGTGTAGTATTTTGTACAATTGTACCAACACTGTTGTATGCGTGTGAAGCATGGGTTTTGAAAGTTGCAGTGAGGAGGCTAGAGCCATTAGAAATGTTTGAGGGGCAATGTGTGGTGTGGATATTACACTGGTCTGCATGATTTTTTTTATCGACTCTATGGTATCTTTTTTGTATATATATGAAAATAGTGATTCGTTGTGTTTTTATTCATCTATATCACATCAGGTTGTCAAGTTATACGGAAACGTTACTTTTCTTTTTTCATATAACATAAATAAGAAAGTGTTAAATCTAATATATTTTTCTTTATTTTCAGATTATTAATATGTCTAGAGGCTGCATAAATTCATCAGACATATTTTGCTATGTCTGCGGGAAATTCACACCTTCAGATTCCCGGAGCAACATTACTCCTTTATTGAAGCTCTGCTACTTTGCTTATTTTGGCTGCAAACTTGGAGACCAGGACAAACCATTTACACCAAAATGGAACATGCCAAAACAGGCACCAGCTCATCAGGGCCGAATGAACAATCAAATGCAAAGTCAGTACTGGAGAAACCATGGTATGTACACCAGGGGCCATACAAGGTAGTACATCACAAGCGGTACTAACGGGAAAAACAAAGAAAGGCAAAACATCCCAAATGGTAACTCCTGCTTCATATTTGCAAATATTCAGGGTCTGAAATCAAATAAAAATGAAAAAGTTAGTTATGTTAGTGGGCTCCTATCAGAAGCGAATGCCATGTTTGGAGCATTTACAGAAACACAAACAAGGGATGTTTTGGACGGAGAGATTAAGATGAAAACTATAACATGTATAGATGTGATAGAATTAATAGGTCACAGGGAGGAGTAGGACTCTATATAAAAGATACTCTCAGTTGCACAGAAGTGTTGAACTCTACGAATGATATAGTTGAAATCCTAGGCATTAAAGTTGAAAATAGGAATTTGGTAATTATCCTAGTATACAAACCACTATCAGCAACTGCTGAGGAATTCCAGATCAGTTAAGGAAGATAGATAGCTATCTGGATAGGCTAGAAAATCCCACCCCAAATATTTTACTCCTTGGAGATTTTAATTTCCCTCATGTAGAATGGAAGATGACGCAACATAAATATCTCCTGGAAGCACCCTGGCTCAACAGGCACATACCAGGGAACTAATGAGGCTTTGTGAAAAGTGCTCATTAAACCAACAGATAATTGATCCCACTAGAAATGAAAATACCCTGAATTTTATATTCACAAACAACGAGGAACTAATCAGAGACATAACAGTTACAAAAACAATATACTCTGATCACAACATCATAGAAGTTCAAACGAGTATTAACTCAGGGTTAGGGAACTGCGGCACTAATATTAGAGACGGATGTTTAGTAAGTTTAATTTTAACAACCATAGAATTGACTGGGAAAAAATAAATCAAGAGCTATCAGACATATCCCGGGAATCAGACATGAGCGCCCTAAATCCCCACTAGTGCCTAGAGAAGCTGAATACAGAAGCATACAAGGTATGTATGAAGCACGTACCATTGAGAAACCCCGAAGATCAGATATAGAGAGAGAGCGTAGGAGATGGTACAGAAGAAAACGGGTTACTGAATTGCTTAAAAACACAAATATGTTGCAACAGAGGAGAGATAGTCTTAACCGAGAGATCACTGAATTAGAGCAAAACTTAAGATGTCATACCTAACAGAAGAAGTACAAAGGGAACAAAGAGCCATATTGTAAGAAACCCAAAATATTTATATTCCTATGCAAAATCAAGCTAAGAACTACCTGTAGAATTGGACCATTATTGAGAGGAGATTCGTATACTGACGACAAACAGGAAATGAGCGAAATACTAAAAGAACAGTACGAGTCGGTGTTCAGCAACCCACTAAATGACAGTAAGGTAGAAAATGCAGAAATATGTTTCACTCCAGCAGAAGGCCGCACAGACCAACTAACTGACATTAGTACAAATCCCAAAATACCATTAGCAAGAGCCCTTAGTGTTCTTTGGAGAAAGAGCTTAGATCTAGGTGAAATACCGGAGGCCTTAAAGAGTGCAGACATAGCTCCTTTGCATAAGGGAGGTAGTAGAGCACTAGCTAAAAATTACAGACCAGCAGCCCTAACTTCTCACATCATAAAAATATTCGAAAGAGTGATGAGACGGCAGATTACAAAGTTCATGGACCAGCACAATCAACATAACCTGAACCAGCATGGCTTTAGAGTGGGACGATCATGCCTGTCACAGCTGCTGAACCATTATGACAGAATTACGGAAGCATTGGAAGACGACCAAAACGCAGATGTGATTTACACAGATTTTGCAAAGGCGTTTGACAAATGCGATCATGGAGTGATAGCGCACAAAATTAGGGCCATGGGCATTACAGGGAAGGTAGGCAGATAGATTTTCGAGTTCTTAACATACAGAACACAAAAAGTAGTAGTGAACAGGGCAAGATCCAGCATCAGCGAGGTCAAAGCTTAGTGCCACAAGGCACTGTCCTGGCACCTCTGCTGTTTCTCATCCTCATAGCAGACATAGATAAAAACACCCGACACACTTTTGTATCATCATTTGCAGATGACACTAAAATAAGCATGAAAGTCACTACGGTAAAGGACACTGAAAAATTACAGGAAGACATAAGCAGGGTTTTCCAGTGGGCAGTGGAGAACAATATGACGTTCAATGGTGATAATTTTCAGCTGCTTAGGTATGGAAAGAATTGAAGTACTCAAAAGGAACACTATATGCAAAATTCAAGAGGGTCACCAAATATAACGAAAGGAACACGTAAAGGACTTGGGAATAATTATGTCAGCAGATCTTTCTTTTAAAGACCATAACAAGGCAAAGATCTCAACAGCCAGGAAGATGACGGGGTGGGTATTGGAGAACTTTCAAAACAAGGGAAATAATGCCGATGGTGACACTCTTCAAATCGCTAGTGCTCCCTCACTTAGAATATTGCTCAGTGCTGACGGCCCCGTTCAAAGTAGGAGAAATATCAGAGCTGGAACAAATACAGAGATCGTTTACGGCTCACATTGAGCCAGTGAAACATCTAAATTATTGGGAACGCCTTCAAGTCTTGAACATGTACTCATTGGAGCGAAGGAGATAGAGATACATGATAATATATACCTGGAAAGTACTCGAGGCCTGGTCCCAAATCTGCACACTGCCATAACAACATACTGGAGTGAGAGATATGGGAGGAAGTGTAAAATAAACCCAGTGAGGAGCAGGCGTGCGGTGGGGACAATAAGGAAGCACTGTATCAACATTCGGGGTCCCAGACTATTCTACATCTTACCAGAAGATATCAGAAACACGGCTGGAACAAGTGTAGAAGCCTTCAAGAGGAAACTGGACAAGTATCTTCACCAGGTGCCAGATCAACCAGGCTGTGACGGATATGTGGGGCAGCGGGCCTCCAGCAGCAGCAGCCTGGTTGACGAGGCAAGCACCAGACGAGCCTGGCCCATGGCCGGGCTCAGAGAGTAGAGAAACTCTCGAAACTCTTCAAAGGTATAAGTTGTTTCTTTATGGTTTGACGTGCTGTTGGAGTGAGAGCAAGCAAACGTTTATGAAGGGATTCAGGGAAACAGATTAACCAGATTTGAGTCATTGAAGTGTGAAGTAGGGTTCACTCTGAAGTGTGAAGTAGGGTGCACTCTGAAGTGTGAAGTATGGTGCACTCTGAAATGTGAAGTATGGTGCACTCTGAAGTGTGAAGTATGGTGCACTCTGAAGTGTGAAGTAGGGTTCACTCTGAAGTGTGAAGTAGGGTGCACTCTGAAGTGTGAAGTAGGGTGCACTCTGAAGTGTGAAGTAGGGTGCACTCTGAAGTGTGAAGTATGGTGCACTCTGAAGTGTGAAGTAAGGTGCACTCTGAAGTGTGAAGTATGGTGCACTCTGAAGTGTGAAGTAGGGTGCACTCTGAAGTGTGAAGTAGGGTGCAATCTGAAGTGTGAAGTAGGGTGCACTCTGAAGTGTGAAGTAGGGTGCACTCTGAAGTGTGAAGTAGGGTGCACTCTGAAGTGTGAAGTAGGGTGCACTCTGAAGTGTGAAGTAGGGTTCACTCTGAAGTGTGAAGTAGGGTGCACTCTGAAGTGTTAAGTAGGGTGCACTCTGAAGTGTGAAGTAAGGTGCACTCTGAAGTGTGAAGTAGGGTGCACTCTGAAGTGTGAAGTATGGTGCACTCTGAAGTGTGAAGTAGGGTGCACTCTGAAGTGTGAAGTAGGGTGCACTCTGAAGTGTGAAGTAGGGTGCATTCTGAAGTGTGAAGTAGGGTGCACTCTGAAGTGTGAAGTAGGGTGCACTCTGAAGTGTGAAGTAGGGTGCACTCTGAAGTGTGAAGTAGGGTTCACTCTGAAGTGTGAAGTAGGGTGCACTCTGAAGTGTTAAGTAGGGTGCACTCTGAAGTGTGAAGTAAGGTGCACTCTGAAGTGTGAAGTAGGGTGCACTCTGAAGTGTGAGTATGGTGCACTCTGAAGTGAAGTAGGCACTCTGAAGTGTGAAGTAGGGTGCACTCTGAAGTGTGAAGTAGGGTGCACTCTGAAGTGTGAAGTAGGGTGCATTCTGAAGTGTGAAGTAGGGTGCACTCTGAAGTGTGAAGTAGGGTGCACTCTGAAGTGTGAAGTAGGGTTCACTCTGAAGTGTGAAGTAGGGTGCACTCTGAAGTGTGAAGTAGGGTGCACTCTGAAGTGTGAAGTAGGGTTCACTCTGAAGTGTGAAGTAAGGTGCACTCTGAAGTGTGAAGTATGGTGAAGTCGGTTGACCTTTCTTTCAAAGAACACAATATAGTAAACGTCATAACAACCAGGATGATGACGGGGTAGATAATGAGAACTTTCAAACCAAGTGAAATGGTGTTAATTGTGACACTGTTCAAATCGTGTGTGCTCTCTCTCTCTCGTTTAGAATATTCTTCACTGATGACGGCCATGTTCAGGGCAAGAGAGATATCAGAGATAGAACAGAGACCATTTGCGGCGTACATAGAACCAATAAAGCATTTAAATTATACTGGGAACGCCTTAAAAGTTTTAAATATGTACTCACTGGAGCGGAGGAGAGATGCATCATATATACCTGGAAAGTACTTGAGGGTCTTGTCCCAAATCTCTAGACAGCCATAACAACTTAATGGAGTGAGAGATATGAAAGTACGAAATAAACCCAGTAAAAAGCAGGAACACCTTGGACACGATAAGAGAACATTGTATCAACATCCGTTACCCCAGACTATTCAACACCTTATCAGAAACATTGCTGGGACAAGTGTAAAAGTCTTTAAGAAGAAACTGGACAGGTACCTCTATTAGGTGCCAGATCAACCAGGCTGTGGTGGATTTGTGGGCCAGCGGGCCAGCTTGGTTGACCAGGCAAGCACCATAGAAAAACTCGAAATTCATCGAAGATATATGAGAGATAAAGGTATATAAAAGGTACTAAGCCACTGTGAGTACCAGAGAATTGTGGGTCACTCTGCCCAGCTGACTGTTGGAAACTTAATAATAATAATAATATCTTTATTTCTACAAGTACACGTACAAGGTCTACAGGCCTAGCTGACATCAATAACATACTACTATATAGAAAGCCGCTTGTTATGCAGAGCACTTCGGTTAATTTTATCCCAGGATGCGACCCACACCAGTCGACTAACACCCAGGTACCCATTTTACTGAGGGGTGAACAGGGACAGCAGGTGTCTTATGAAAACACGTCTTAATGTTTTCCAGCTGTACCGGGGATCGACACCCCGGACCTCAGTGTGTGAGCTGAGTGCGCTGACAATCGAGCCTACGGGAATATAATTCGTGAAAATCATAATAATACGATGGTAAGCAGCTCAAAAGTTGTGGTAACAGCTGTGTCCCACGTTAACCTAGTTTACACAAAAGTATCTAATTTTATGAGTCTTATTAATAGAAAGTTGCTTGGTCTAGGAGGTACGATCACTGGCTGGGTAGTTTTAGCACTACCTTGTTATGTCTCACAGCCCCACCCACTTCCTGAGTGGGCGGACTCATCACATCATCTTTACCTCTCCTCTGCTTCTGCTGTGTCTTCAGTCACCTCTGTATGCGACTGAAGAAGAATAATGTATATGTGAAACTTATTTAGTCACCTCTGTATGGGACTGGAGAAGAATAATGTATATGTGAAACTCATTTAGTCACCTCTGTATGGGACTGGAGAAGAATAATGTACATGTGAAACTTATTTAGTCACCTCTGTATGGGACTGGAGAAGAATAATGTATATGTGAAACTCATTTAGTCACCTCTGTATGGGACTGGAGAAGAATAATGTACATGTGAAACTTATTTAGTCACCTCTGTATGGGACTGGAGAAGAATAATGTATATGTGAAACTCATTTAGTCACCTCTGTATGGGACTGGAGAAGAATAATATATATGTGAAACTCATTTAGTCACCTCTGTATGGGACTGGAGAAGAATAATGTACATGTGAAATTCATTTAGTCAGCTCTGTATGGGACTGGAGAAGAATAATGTATATGTGAAACTCATTTAATCAGCTCTGTATGGGACTGGAGAAGAATAATGTACATGTGAAACTCATTTAGTCAGCTCTGTATGGGACTGGAGAAGAATAATGTATATGTGAAACTCATTTAGTCAGCTCTGTATGTGACTGGAGAAGAATAATGTACATGTGAAACTTATTTAGTCACCTCTGTATGGGACTGGAGAAGAATAATGTACATGTGAAACTTATTTAGTCACCTCTGTATGGGACTGGAGAAGAATAATGTATATGCTTGGGAAATAAAGATAACCTACAAAGTTCAGTGTTATTTTCATCACGTGAAGAACTTGTCGTATCATTGTGTTATGGGTGAATTATGTGAGAGTTTATTCCCATGGTGGCTTTATATCAACATTAAAGTAATTATTTGGTATCTAAACACTGCTTTTATATCTACCTTATAGCAGTTTGTTGTTCTTTCTTGTCATTGTATTTTTCCCAGCTATTCACTTCATAAATGAACGCAGGTGTTCACTACTTAAATGTACACAGGTATTCACTACATAAATGTAAACAGGTGTTCACTACACAAATGTAAACAGGTGTTCACTACACAAATGTACGTAGGTGTTCACTACATAAATGTACGTAGGTGTTCACTACATAGATGTACGTAGGTGTTCACTACATAAATGTACGTAAGTGTTCACTACATAAATGTACACAGGTGTTCACTACATAAATGTAAACAGGTGTTCACTACACAAATGTACGTATGTGTTCACTACATAAATGTACGTAAGTGTTCACTACATAAATGTACGTAAGTGTTCACTACATAGATGTACGTAGGTGTTCACTACATAAATGTACGTAAGTGTTCACTACATAAATGTACGTAGGTGTTCACTACATAGATGTACGTAGGTGTTCACTACATGTTCTCTCGGGCAACACTAAAGAACCTTCAGATGCCATATACAGTGTCTGGTAAATGAGAGGTAATGATCTATGATGCTTCAATTCCTTGGATCAAGAACTCTTCACACGCACAATAACACCCTCAATGAAGAAAGTTACGTCAGCAACAGTCTTCCACAAAAGTTTATAAATGTACTTACAAATGTCTAGTTTATTATCTAACTACAAACTACAACAAAAGTTAGTTATGTAATCATTTATTACAGAACTTCACCATTACATTACTATTGCTAAAGAATTATTAATGAGTCAAACCAGAGAACCCGACCAGTAAGACAGAGGGAAACACTATGTAGTGACCAGTAAGCCAGAGGTCACCACTATGTAGTGACCAGTAAGCCAGAGGTCACCACTATGTAGTGACCAGTAAGCCAGAGGTCACCACTATGTAGTGACCAGTAAGCCAGAGGTCACCACTATGTAGTGACCAGTAAGCCAGAGGTCACCACTATGTAGTGACCAGTAAGCCAGAGGTCACCACTATGTAGTGACCAGTAAGCCAGAGGTCACCACTATGTAGTGACCAGTAAGCCAGAGATCGCCACTATGTAGTGACCAGTAAGCCAGAGGTCACCACTATGTAGTGACCAGTAAGCCAGAGGTCACCACTATGTAGTGACCAGTAAGCCAGAGATCACCACTATGTACTGACCAGTAAGCCAGAGGTCACCACTATGTAGTGACCAGTAAGCCAGAGGGCACCACTATGTAGTGACCAGTACGACAAAGGTCACCACTATGTAGTAACCAGTAAGCCAGAGGTCACCACTATGTAGTGACCAGTAAGCCAGAGATCACCACTATATAGTGACCAGTAAGACAGAGGTCACCACTATGTAGTGACCAGTAAGCCAAAGATCACCACTATGTAGTGAATAGTAAGCCAGAGGTCACCACTATGTAGTGACCAGTAAGCCAGTGGTCACCATGTAATGACCAGTAAGCCAGAGGTCACCACTATGTAGTGACCAGTAAGCCAGAGATCATCACTATGTAGTGACCAGTAAGCCAGAGATCACCACTATATAGTGACCAGTAAGACAGAGGTCACCACTATGTAGTGACAAGTAAGCCAGAGGTCACCACTATGTAGTGACCAGTAAGCCAGAGGTCACCACTATGTAGTGACCAGTAAGCCAGAGGTCACCACTATGTAGTGACCAGTAAGCCAGAGGTCACCACTATGTAGTGACCAGTAAGCCAGAGGTCACCACTATGTAGTGACCAGTAAGCCAGAGGTCACCACTATGTAGTGACCAGTAAGCCAGAGGTCACTATGTAGTGACCAGTAAGCCAGAGATCACCACTATGTAGTGACCAGTAAGCCAGAGGTCACCACTATGTAGTGACCAGTAAGCCAGAGGTCACCACTATGTAGTGACCAGTAAGCCAGAGGTCACCACTATGTAGTGACCAGTAAGCCAGAGGTCACCACTATGTAGTGACCAGTAAGCCAGAGATCACCACTATGTAGTGACCAGTAAGCCAGAGGTCACCACTATGTAGTGACCAGTAAGCCAGAGGGCACCACTATGTAGTGACCAGTAAGACAGAGGTCACCACTATGTAGTGACCAGTAAGCCAGAGGACACCACTATGTAGTGAACAGTAAGCCAGAGATCACCACTATATAGTGACCAGTAAGACAGAGGTCACCACTATGTAGTTACCAGTAAGCCAGAGATCACCACTATGTAGTGAATAGTAAGCCAGAGGTCACCACTATGTAGTGACCAGTAAGCCAGTGGTCACCATGTAATGACCAGTAAGCCAGAGTCACCACTATGTAGTGACCAGTAAGCAGAGGTCACCACTATGTAGTGACCAGTAAGCCAGAGATCACCACTATGTAGTGACCAGTAAGCAAGAGGTCACCACTATGTAGTGACCAGTAAGCCAGAGGTCACCACTATGTAGTGACCAGTAACCAGAGGTCACTATGTAGTGACCAGTAATCGAATCACCACTATGTAGTGACCAGTAAGCCAGAGGTCACCACTATGTAGTGACCAGTAAGCCAGAGGTCACCACTATGTAGTGACCAGTAAGCCAGAGGTCACCACTATGTAGTGACCAGTAAGCCAGAGTCACATGTAGTGACCAGTAAGCCAGAGTCACCACTATGTAGTGATCAGTAGCCAGAGGTCACCACTATGTAGTGACCAGTAAGACAGAGGTCACTACTATATAGTGACCAGTAAGCCAGAGATCACTATGTAGTGACCAGTAAGCCAGAGGTCACCACTATGTAGTGACCAGTAAGCCAGAGGTCACCACTATGTAGTGACCAGTGAGCCAGAGGTCACCCCTATGTAGTGACCAGTAGGCCAGAGGTCACCACTATGTAGTGACCAGTAAGCCAGAGGGCACCACTATGTAGTGACCAGTAAGCCGGAGGGCACCACTATGTAGTGACCAGTAAGCCAGAGGTCACCACTATGTAGTGACCAGTAAGCCAGAGGTCACCACTATGTAGTGACCTGTAAGTCAGAGGTCACCACTATGTAGTGACCAGTAAGCCAGAGGTCACCACTATGTAGTGACCAGTAAGCCAGAGGTCACCACTATGTAGTGGCCAGTAAGCCAGAGGGCACCACTATGTAGTGACCAGTAAGCCAGAGATCATCACTATGTAGTGACCAGTAAGCCAGAGGGCACCACTACGTAGTGACCAGTAAGCCAGAGGTCACCACTATGTAGTGACCAGTAAGCCAGAGGTCACCACTACGTAGTGACCAGTAAGCCAGAGGGCACCACTATGTAGTGACCAGTAAGCCAGAGGTCACCACTATGTAGTGACCAGTAAGCCAGAGGTCACCACTACGTAGTGACCAGTAAGCCAGAGGGCACCACTATGTAGTGACCAGTTAGCCAGAGGTCACCACTATCTAGTAACCAGTAAGCCAGAGGTCACCACTATGTAGTGACCAGTAAGCCAGAGGTCACCAATATGTAGTGACCAGTAAGCCAGAGGTCACCACTATGTAGTGACCAGTAAGCCAGAGGTCACCACTATGTAGTGACCAGTAAGCCAGAGGTCACCACTATGTAGTGACCAGTAAGCCAGAGGTCACCACTATGTAGTGACCAGTAAGCCAGAGGTCACCACTATGTAGTGACCAGTAAGCCAGAGGTCACCACTATGTAGTGACCAGTAAGCCAGAGGTCACCACTATGTAGTGACCAGTAAGCCAGAGGTCACCACTATGTAGTGATCAGTAAGCCAGAGGTCACCAATATGTAGTGACCAGTAAGCCAGAGGTCACCACTATGTAGTGACCAGTAATCCAAAGGTCACCACTATGTAGTGACCAGTAAGCCAGAGGTCACCACTATGTAGTGACCAGTAAGCCAGAGGTCACCACATGTAGTGACCAGTAGCCAGAGGTCACCACTATGTAGTGACCAGTAAGCCAGAAGTCACCACTTGTAGTGACCAGTAAGCCAGAGGTCACCACTATGTAGTGACCAGTAAGCCAGAGGTCACCACTATGTAGTGACCAGTAAGCCAGAGGGCACCACTATGTAGTGACCAGTAAGCCAGAGGGCACCACTATGTAGTGACCAGTAAGCCAGAGGGCACCACTATGTAGTGACCAGTAAGCCAGAGGGCACCACTATGTAGTGACCAGTAAGCAAGAGGGCACCTCTATGTAGTGACCAGTAAGCCAGAGGGCACCACTATGTAGTGACCAGTAAGCCAGAGGGCACCACTATGTAGTGACCAGTAAGCCAGAGGGCACCACTATGTAGTGACCAGTAAGCCAGAGGGCACCACTACGTAGTGACCAGTAAGCCAGAGGGCACCACTATGTAGTGACCAGTAAGCCAGAGGGCACCACTATGTAGTGACCAGTAAGACAGAGGGCACCACTATGTAGTGACCAGTAAGCCAGAGGCACCACTATGTAGTGACCAGTAGCCAGAATCATCACTATGTAGTGACCAGTAAGCCAGAGGTCACCACTATGTAGTGACCAGTAAGCCAGAGGTCACCACTATGTAGTGACCAGTAAGCCAAGGTCACCACTATGTAGTGACCAGTAAGCCAGAGGTCACCACTATGTAGTGACCAGTAAGCCAGAGGTCACCACTATGTAGTGACCAGTAAGCCAGAGGTCACCACTATGTAGTGACCAGTAAGCCAGAGGTCACCACTATGTAGTGACCAGTAAGCCAGAGGTCACCACTATGTAGTGACCAGTAAGCCAGAGGTCACTATGTAGTGACCAGTAAGCCAGAGGTCACCTATGTAGTGACCAGTAAGCCAGAGGTCACCACTATGTAGTGACCAGTAAGCCAGAGGTCACCACTATGTAGTGACCAGTAAGCCGAGGTCACCACTATGTAGTGACCAGTAAGCCAGAGGTCACCACTATGTAGTGACCAGTAAGCCAGAGTCACCACTATGTAGTGACCAGTAAGCCAGAGGTCACCACTATGTAGTGACCAGTAAGCCAGAGGACCACTATGTAGTGACCAGTAAGCCAGAGTCACCACTATGTAGTGACCAGTAAGCCAGAGATCACACTATGTAGTGACCAGTAAGCCAGAGTCACCACTATGTGTGACCAGTAAGCCAGAGCACCACTATGTAGTGACCAGTAAGCCAGAGGCACCACTATGTAGTGACCAGTAAGCCAGAGGCACCACTATGTAGTGACCAGTAAGCCAGAGGGCACCACTATGTAGTGACCAGTAAGCCAGAGGCACCACTATGTAGTGACCAGTAAGCCAGAGTCACCACTATGTAGTGACCAGTAAGCCAGAGGCACCACTATGTAGTGACCAGTAAGCCAGAGGGCACCACTATGTAGTGACCAGTAAGCCAGAGGCACCACTATGTAGTGACCAGTAAGCCAGAGGTCACCACTATGTAGTGACCAGTAAGCCAGAGTCACCACTATGTAGTGACCAGTAAGCCAGAGGTCACCACTATGTAGTGACCAGTAAGCCAGAGGGCACCACTATGTAGTGACCAGTAAGCCAGAGGTCACCACTATGTAGTGACCAGTAAGCCAGAGGTCACCACTATGTAGTGACCAGTAAGCCAGAGGTCACCACTATGTAGTGACCAGTAAGCCAGAGGTCACCACTATGTAGTGACCAGTAAGCCAGAGGTCACCACTATGTAGTGACCAGTAAGCCAGAGGTCACCACTATGTAGTGACCAGTAAGCCAGAGGTCACCACTATGTAGTGACCAGTAAGCCAGAGGGCACCACTATGTAGTGACCAGTAAGCCAGAGATCACCACTATGTAGTGACCAGTAAGCCAGAGGTCACTATGTAGTGACCAGTAAGCCAGAGATCACCACTATGTAGTGACCAGTAAGACAGAGGTCACCACTATGTAGTGACCAGTAAGCTAGAGATCACCACTATGTAGTGACCAGTAAGCCAGAGGTCACCACTATGTAGTGACCAGTAAGACAGAGGTCACCACTATGTAGTGACCAGTAAGCCAGAGGGCACCACTACGTAGTGACCAGTAAGCCAGAGGGCACCACTATGTAGTGACCAGTAAGCCAGAGGGCACCACTACGTAGTGACCAGTAAGCCAGAGGGCACCACTATGTAGTGACCAGTAAGACAGAGGTCACCACTATGTAGTGACCAGTAAGCCAGAGGTCACCAGTATGTAGTGACCAGTAAGCCAGAGGTCACCACTATGTAGTGACCAGTAAGCCAGAGGTCACCACTATGTAGTGACCTGTAAGCCAGAGGTCACCACTATGTAGTGACCAGTAAGCCAGAGGTCACCACTATGTAGTGACCAGTAAGCCAGAGGTCACCACTATGTAGTGACCAGTAAGCCAGAGGTCACCACTATGTAGTGACCAGTAAGCCAGAGGTCACCACTATGTAGTGACCAGTAAGCCAGAGGTCACCACTATGTAGTGACCAAGAACTACCATATTTACTATTACATTCATAATAATATCTTTATTTACTACCAGTACATGTACAAGGTATACAGTCATAGCTGGCATCAATGACATACTATATAGAAAGCCGCTTTTTATGCAGACCATTTCGGGCAAATTAGGTCAGTTTTGTCCCAGGATGCGACCCACACCAGTCGACTAACACCCAGGTACCCATTTTACTGATGGATGAACATAAACAACTGGTGTAAGAAAACACGCCCATAGTTTTCACCCTCGCCGGGAATCGAACCCGGTCACTCGCCGTGTGAAGCGAGAGCTTATGCCAACAGGCCAAGGGCCACCGTGGCCTGTTGATGAATAAGACACGTGTAAAACCTGTGTATCTTTACTGAAGGAGACGATCTGACAGCCTGTGGCAATACAGGGCAATACAGAGAAATACTGGAGACTGTTAGAAGTGGAAAAGTAATTTGAGGTGTTCAGTGTCTCAGCCTTGATAGTGTTCAGTGTCTCAGCCTTGATAGTGTTCAGTGTCTCAGCCTTGATAGTGTTTAGTGTCTCAGCCTTGATAGTGTTCAGTGTCTCAGCCTTGATAGATGTTCAGTGTCTCAGCCTTGATAGTGTTTAGTGTCTCAGCCTTGATAGTGTTTAGTGTCTCAGCCTTGATAGTGTTTAGTGTCTCAGCCTTGATAGTGTTTAGTGTCTCAGCCTTGATAGTGTTTAGTGTCTCAGCCTTGATAGTGTTTAGTGTCTCAGCCTTGATAGTGTTTAGTGTCTCAGCCTTGATAGTGTTTAGTGTCTCAGTCTTGATAGTGTTTAGTGTCTCAGCCTTGATAGTGTTCAGTGTCTCAGCCTTGATAGTGTTCAGTGTCTCAGCCTTGATAATGTTCAGTGTCTCAGCCTTGATAGATGTTCAGTGTCTCAGCCTTGATAGTGTTCAGTGTCTCAGCCTTGATAGTGTTCAGTGTCTCAGCCTTGATAGATGTTCAGTGTCTCAGCCTTGATAGTGTTCAGTGTCTCAGCCTTGATAGATGTTCAGTGTCTCAGCCTTGATAGATGTTCAGTGTCTCAGCCTTGATAGATGTTCAGTGTCTCAGCCTTGATAGTGTTTAGTGTCTCAGCCTTGATAGTGTTTAGTGTCTCAGCCTTGATAGTGTTTAGTGTCTCAGCCTTGATAGTGTTCAGTGTCTCAGCCTTGATAGTGTTCAGTGTCTCAGCCTTGATAGTGTTCAGTGTCTCAGCCTTGATAGTGTTCAGTGTCTCAGCCTTGATAGATGTTCAGTGTCTCAGCCTTGATAGATGTTCAGTGTCTCAGCCTTGACAGATGTTCAGTGTCTCAGCCTTGATAGATGTTCAGTGTCTCAGCCTTGATAGTGTTCAGTGTCTCAGCCTTGATAGTGTTCAGTGTATCAGCCTTGATAGATGTTCAGTGTCTCAGCCTTGATAGATGTTCAGTGTCTCAGCCTTGATAGTGTTCAGTGTCTCAGCCTTGATAGATGTTCAGTGTCTCAGCCTTGATAGTGTTCAGTGTCTCAGCCTTGATAGTGTTCAGTGTCTCAGCCTTGATAGTGTTCAGTGTCTCAGCCTTGACAGATGTTCAGCTCCTCAGCTTTAAATAAATCTGAACCATGAAGACTGAGATTCATATACTGAGGCCACACTGGCAACTCTTACAGTAAACATCACTGTATACATGTTGTTGTTGTTGTTGTAGGTTCGCCGGTATGTCCGGCCCGGGTCTTCTCCAAATGGTGACCCGGCCTCTGTATACAAGTGAACGCCAGTTGCAGTGAACAAACATTACAGTAGACATCACTGAATGCCAGTGAACATCAGTTACAGTGAACAACTCTTACAGTAAACATCACTGTACAGCAGTGACAGTGAATAACTCTTACAGTAAACATCACTGTACAGCAGTGACAGTGAACAACTCTTACAGTAAACATCACTGTACAGCAGTGACAGTGAACAACTCTTACAGTAAACATCACTGTACAGCAGTGACAGTGAACAACTCTTACAGTAAACATCACTGTACAGCAGTTACAGTGAATAACTCTTACAGTAAACATCACTGTACAGCAGTGACAGTGAACAACTCTTACAGTAAACATTATTATAAACACATGGAAAATTCTCGAGGGCTTAGTACCAAACTTGCACACGTGAGTCACTCCCTACGAAAACAAAAGACTCGGCAGGCGATGTAACATCATCTCAATGAAGAGCAGGGGTGCCACTAGCACGTTGAGAGATAACACAATAAGTGTCAGGGGCCCAAGACTGTTCAACTGCCTCCCAGCATACATCAGGGGGATCACCAACAAACCCCTGACTGTCTTCAAGCAGGCACTGGACAGGTACCTAAAGTCTGTACATGACCAGCCAGGCTGTGGTTCGTACGTTGGACTGCGTGCGGCCAGCAGTAACAGCCTGGTTGATAAGGCTCTGATCCAACATGAGGCCTGGTCACAGACCAGCCGCAGGGGCGTTGACCCCTGGAACTCTCTCCAGGTATACTCCAGGTAGTGACAGTGAACAACTCTTACAGTAAACATCACTGTACAGCAGTGAGTGCCAGTGGCGTCTACTTGGTGCCAGCTTCCCAGCCACACAACCAATGGCACCACTGTTATTTGCTTTTTTCCTGTCGAATACAATAATAACAATTACAGAGCTGACCAGGAAATCTCACTGCTCACAATTACTGTGGATTCAGCAGTGCTTGCGTGAGTGGTGGTACCAGGAAAGCTTCAAACCACATAATTAGGTCAGTTCGTGCTAACCACCTGCTGGGTCCTTGCCTCTTCCTCTGTGTCACAAGATACTAAATATCTACCAAGTAGTCACTGGTAGATAACACCCATCATATATTACTCTCATCTCAAACAAGTGTGAAACGAAAACGTGAAAAGTTTGGCACATGTGAGAGGTAAATCTTTCAAACTTCTACTTACAATTAGTATACACTTTACTTGCCTATGTTTTTTTTCATAATTCTTTTTCCTGTAATATTTTATTTCAAACAGTAGTAGTCCTAGGAGGGAGCTCAAAAGAACAGGAACCTATCAAGATTGTCACTTATCATCAACCGAAAGTACCCTATGAGGATAGACTGAGGGCCCTGAATCTGTACTCTAGAAAGGCGTAGAATTAGGAGGGATATGTTTGAGGTGTATAAATGGAAAACAGGAATAAATAAAGGGGATGTAAATAGCGTGCTAAAAATATCTAGCCTAGACAGGACTCGTAAGGAATGATTTTAAGCGGGAAAAATTCAGATTCAGGAAGGATATAGAAAAGCACTGGTTTGGTAATAGAGTTGTGGATGAATGGAACAACTCCCGAGTACCGTCACAGAAGCTAAGACGTTGTGTAGTTTTAAAAATAGGTTGGATAAATATATGAGTGGGTGTGGGTGGGTGTGAGTTGGACCTGACTAGCTTGTGCTACTAGGTCTTATGCCGTGCTCCTTCCTTAAGTGAATGTGACTGACCTGACTAGGTTAAGGCATTGGCTTAAGGCACTGGCTTAAGGCGATGGAAATAAATGGTATAAAATACCGACACAATGGTATTTTATACCATTTATTTCCATCGTGTCAAACACTGCAGTAGAAATGGATCCTTCCACTGGCTTAAGGCATTGGCTTAAGCCGGTGGGAGACTTGGACCTGCCTCGCATGGGCCAGTAGTGTTCTTATGTTCTTATAAATCAACAAGTAGCAGAACAGACCAGGCTGGAAAATATCCTATGACCTAACATTTGCAAATAACAATTACCTGGTACACAATACAATGGTGTCGAATACAAACATTGATTACAACCTAAGTGATGTACATAGGCATCAGACTTGAGCTGCCCAGTCTTAGAATAAGCCTAAACTAGAAAGGAAACAGTACAGGAATAATAACTATTAAGAAACACACAGGAGTAAAGATAAGTGAATACTGATTGGAATATTTACCTGTTATCTTACGTTCTAATGAGACAAAGAAAAGACCAGTAATCATACCAGGGTACAAAGCAGGTGTCCGATCCTCACTCCTATAATATGACTATTGCGGTGTACCTACCTTATTTTAAGTAAACAACAGCAACAGCAGATGTCAACCACTGGCTGAACACTACAGACACCCTACCCAACTCCATCTC
Organism: Cherax destructor; assembly: GCA_009830355.1. Lineage (NCBI taxonomy): Eukaryota > Metazoa > Arthropoda > Malacostraca > Decapoda > Parastacidae > Cherax > Cherax destructor. Next base: position 19,657 of record WNWK01005636.1, read on the forward strand.
CCAACACCTGAAAGATGCTTCCGGGGCGTTAAGCCCCCGAGGCCCGATCCCAGACCAGGCTTCCTGGAGGATCAAGTCTGCTGGCTGCACACGGTTCAACATACGAACCACATCCCGGCTGATTTGAGGAACTTGTCCAGTTCCTTCTTAAGGATGGCAACGACAACTACTACTACAACTGACCCATTTCTTTGGGTATGACCTACTTCCACTGGGGAATCCCGCCTACCAGTGACTATGCCCTCGTCTGCTACACGTCCCTTTCCACCTGCTCCTTGCCTCTGCTCCACAAACTCCACGACTTCGGTGCTGTTCACACCACTCCAAGGCAGAGGGACTGATTACCTCATCTTTGTATATAGTTCTACTGTCTTCAAACAATGTCCTAGAATTTGTATTGATAAAGCTACTGGATGGCGAAACGTTTACAATAAAGACACCCAGATGTTGCACGTGTGTCTTAATTTCATTTTGGACTTCTGTTGCTTATACTTTTTGAAATAAATCCTAGTAATCTGTTAGCCTTATTGCGCACACTTAGGCACTGTTGTCTTGGCTTTAGATTTCTGCTTACCATGACTCCCAAGTCTTTTTCACATTCTGTATGATCAAGCTCTACTTCACCTAGTTTATAAATTCGAGGGATATTTTCATTACCAAGGACTAGTACCTTACACTTGTCCACATTGAACTTCATCTGCCACTTTTCAGACCAAGACATTAATTTGTCCAAATCCTCCTGGAGTTCACTGGTATCCTCCTCAGAATGATTCATACGGCCTAAAATAAATAACAAAAAGACACAATACCGTGACTGGTATTGTGTGTGTATCATACGGCCTATTTTTGTATCATCAGCAAATTTACTCATGTCACTTGCAATTCCTTCATCAAGGTCGTTTATGTAAATTATAAACAACAATGGGCCTAAAACTGATCCTTGTGGAACGCCACTAGTGACTAATCCCCATTCAGATTTGACCCCATTAATGGAAACTCTCTGCTTTCTATTGGTAAGCCATGCCTCTATCCATGCTAGAACTTTACCTCCTATACCATGAGCTGCCACCTTTCTTAAGAGTCTCTTGTGAGGTACTCTATCGAAGGCCTTACTGAAATCCAAGTAAACTATATCATATTCTTATAGGTGAAATACCAGAGATTTTAAAGGTTGCAGACATAGCTCCTTTGTACATCATTACCAATAACATACTACATCATAAAAATCTTCGAAAGAGTGATGAGATGCCAAATTACAAACATTATCCCAAACAATCCCAGACCAGCACGGTTTTAGAACTAGACATAATAACATAAGAATAGAGGAACATTGCAGAAGGTCTACTCATATACTTGTCCAATCCCTTTTTAAAGCTACCCAAGGTCCTAGACTCTATCACCCTGGAAAAATAATTCACACAACCATTTAATCAACTACAGAAACGCAAGACTTATCGCCAGAGAAGACAACACTCAATACCGAAGAATCCTGGAATCATCACTTATCTGTTTATCCAACAACTTTAACTTAGGTTCTATAACATAGCTGAACCCCTTGCCAAGAAACTTCATCGCTATCCCACATAAGAACATAAGAATGGAGGAACACTGCAGAAGGTCTACTCATATACTTATCCAACCTCTTTTTAAAGCTACCCAAGGTTCTAGACTCTATCACCCTACTCGGAAGATTGTCACATGCATCATTCTCCACCTGGTCCAACATTCTCCACCTGGTCCAACATTCTCCACCTGACTCCATCATATATATACACACGTACCTTTCACCCAGGTAGATCTGTTTGTGACTTGATAAAGTCCACTGTGTGGGCGAAGCGTTGACAATAAAGGATCACATTATACTGCTTATGTGTTTATTCTTCCATCGTGTCGGTATTTCATGCCATTAACTTCCATGGGGTGAATAATGTGAACTTTCAAAACATAGGAAAGAGTGGGAATAAGGACAAATTTCTTAAGAACATAAGAAAGAAGGAGCACTGAAGGAGGCCTACTGGGCCAGTAGGCCTGCTTCTGTGCTTGGGCCAGTAGTATTGGCCCAAGGTAATCAGGTCCAACGCACACCCGCTCATGTATTTATCTAACTGCATCTGCCACTTCTGCGACCACTGCATCAGTCTATTCAAAATGTTCCTGTAGCGCTCTAGTGTCCTAGTCAGAATTAATTCGATGGCCTATTTTGGTGTCGTCGGTAAAATTACTTATGTTGCTGTTTATTCCCTAATTTATGTCGTTTATGTAAACTGTGAACAACACAGAGCTTAACACTGACTCCTGTGGAACAACGCTTCTGATGCGCCCCAGAACAAGAAGCTATAACTTGACCCCCTGCAATCACATATAGGCAAGTACAAGCATGGTTTAGAAAAAACACGTAAGCAAACACTAGGACATATTATTAGAAAACGTTTCGGTCCTGTGACCTTGATCACTTCTAACATACAGAGGTTGAAAGACAGTACTGCATATATAGGCGGAGAGTGAGGTATGTGAGCTGAGGAATGCCATGCTGGGATGAGGACGGCTAGACGATGAGATCATGTGACTCCTGTGTTGCTGGGTTGGTGGTACTTTGCCTGCTTCAGTATCATGTATGCTAATGTTTTAAAAAAATTGTGGTTTCTAGTGTTACGTTCTATTGTGTCGGTGACGGCGATTAGCGTGGCTTCTAGACATCGTCGGCGTCCAAGGTTTATAGCAAGTACATACTACAAGCATACATAATTTTATATTTTGGTACATTAAAAAGTTATGCCTGCCCCTGTACTGTTAAAGCTGATTGTGCTGAGGTACTGGGGAGAGGGAAGAGTTATTGTTAATGATCTACCGGGATAATTTACTCGAAACTCATAGCCACCCAAATAATTCTAGTTATTTTATGTGAAGCTCTAAACCCGTGTGGATGGAGGCTCGAACCTCCGTTCGGCATACGAAGAGCAGATGTGTTGCTTGTTTGTACTGGCCTAATTCTCAACCCTCAGTGGAATGTTATCGTCATCGTTGTGATAAAGTCGTGCACCTCAGGCTGTCACAGTTCATCACGATGCAAAGAAAAAAACAATCCTGTGTGATGGTATATGACGGGAAATTTTAGTAGGTTTAGTTCCTACAATATAACTATCATAAGAGTAAGTTAGCAGCACACTGATGATGTGCTCAACTTGGTTTAGTAAAAAAGAAGTAAGAGGAAGAGAGTCATCAGCTCAAGGTCACAGTTGTCACGCTCAAGTGCCATCAAGGACGCAGCCTCTCTCCTTGTTTCTGTGTTCATTTATGAATGAAGGGGAGAATTATCTTCACTTAACACCAGATCTACGACCAACAAGAATCAATGTCAGCAGCCATAATTGCCGGCAAGGAGCTTAATTACACCACGTAAACGTTGTGTTGCACCTCACCTCACCTCTACTGAACCATTATCACGTCACCATTGTCACGTCACCACCATTGTCACGTCACCACCATTGTGAAGTGTCTTGCGGTAAGCGCAAGACACACTACCTAATACGTACATATTTTTATTCGCCTAGTAGCGTCTGTGATTAATGCTCTATACCCATCCTTTCTACGGTATTCAAAAGATTTACTGGATCTCAACCTTCTAATGACTAAGCAAGTTACGATAGTTGTTTACAAGATTAGCGAAATCAACGTAAATTTAATAAAAACAAGAACAAATAATAATGTTAATTAAACTGAAGATTTAGCGTTTATATTTGTTTTAAATTAATTTTCTTAGAGCCATGCACTTCATACAGAGGGTTCTTAAGCTATGATAGCCCTTACAACCCACTAGTGCAGCTTATTTTTGTTGAGGCCCTTCAGGATCTCTCGTCTTAGGATGCGACTTATTTACCGCTGCTTCAACAAAGACAAGTGAAAGACGACTTGTTCATAAGTCTCGCCTCGTCTGAGGATTGAACCCGGGTGCTACCCGTTGAGTCGAACTCTTTACCACCCAGCTACTATATACCTTACCTTTAATGAGTTTCGAGAGTTCTTCTACTCCCAGAGCCCAGCCTTGTACCAGGCTCGTCTGGTGCTTGCATGGTCAACCAGGCTGTTGCTGCTGGTGGCCCGCTGACCCACATACCCATCACAGTCTGGTTGATCTGGCACCTGATGATACTTGTCCAGTTTCCTCTTGAAGACTTCTACACTTGTTCCAGCAGTGTTTCTGACATCTGGTAAGATATTGCATAGTCTGGGTCCACGAACGTTGTGCCCACGGAGCCCCTGGTTTTTACTGGGTTTATTCTGCACTTCCTCCAATATCTCTCACTCGAGTATGTTATGGCAGAACGCAGATTTGGGACAAGGCCTTTAAGTACTTTCCAGGTATATATTATAATGTATTTCTCCTTCTTCCACTCTAATAAGTACATATTTAGGACTTTAAAAACGTCCCCAGGAATTTAAATGCTTTACTGGCTCTCTGCTGGCAGTAAACGAACTCTGTATTTGTTCCAGCTCCAATATTTTTTCCTGCCCTGAACAGGACCGTCAATACTGAGCAATATTTCAAATGAGAGATCATGTGCGATTTGAAAAGTTAAGTAAAAGGACGCTCTCCAGGACCTTTTTCAAGCCGTTACAAACAATACATGGACACAGAGGGTATGTATAGGCTTAGAGTGAGGTGTAATACTAGTGGTGGTGGTGGTGGTGGTAGAAATATTAGTTGTAGTAGTAGTAGTAGTAGTAATACAATATGGTAGAACAATAAACAAGTACATGAATAAAAATAGGTTAGACAAATATTGGAGGTAGGAAATGAGAAGGTCTGTTTCAGTGTTTCTCCTCTGTAATGAGCTTGTGTAGTATAAGCGGCAGAGACTATGTGATGGTAGGGTTTATTGTTTTCAGGAGGAGTCTTGCTAAGACCTCAGAGATGGTGAAGCTGCCTTTGTTTTGTTTGCTAGAAACAGCTATTAATGCTGATTTAAGGCACTTGAGCCTGCGGAAATTAGGTTCTTTGATCACTAATCGGGCGTCCCTGAATTTCATGAGATGATTGGCGGAATGTCGGTTTTGTACACAAGCGTTGTTCAAGTTATCGTTCCAACATGCATTGTGTTCACTGAGGCGTGTTTCGAGGTTCCTTGTTGTTTCACCTACATAAATCCTGTCGCAGCCTCCACAGGGTATAGTGTAAACCCCTGCATTGACTGGTTCGTGGTGCTTGGATTTTGTCCTGGTTAGATCCTTTATTGAAGTGCTGGAAGCGATGGCGACTCTAGTGTTAGATTGTGCAAGTACTTTAGAAACGTTGGATGCAACCTGGCTGTTGGGAAGAATTATAACTTTGTTTGGAGTGGTGTTGACGCGTGGAGAATTAATGATCTGAAGAGCTCTTTTCTTGCAATCTTTGATGAAAAAGGAAGGAAAATGTAAATCAGTGAAGGTTTGGTGAATGTATGTACATTCCTCGTCAAGAAACTCAGGACTACAAATTCGGTAAGCTCTTAGGAAGAATCCGATGATGATGCCTCTTTTGGTCTTAATATCTTGACTGGAATAGAAGTGTGTGAGATCATTTTTATTTGTAGGTTTCCGGTAAACTTGAAATCTTAGATTATCAACTTTGTGGATGAGGACGTCTAAAAAAGGTAGCTTTTCATTGGACTCTTCTTCTAGTGTAAACTGGATCGCTGGTTCAACTGCGTTGAGTCTCGCCTGAAGATTCCGTACATCAAAACGTTTGGGAGTTATTACGAGGACGTCGTCCACGTAACGTAATCAAGTGACGCTTGAGGGGATGATGTTGGCGAAGTGTTCAGCCTCTAGGTGTTCCATGTACAAGTTGGCTAAGACGGCACTGATGGGGGACACCATTCCCATGCCGTAGGTTTGTTTGTAGAGCCTGTTGAGTCTGTTATTGAAAGAAAAACGGTTGAAATTAACGCAGAGTTCAATCAGGTCAACAAAATCTCCGGGAGGTAGAAGAAGATTAAGGTCCTGATTGACTTTACGTCGTAGAACATCGATGGCTTGTGTGGTAGGTACTTTAGTGAAGAGGGAAGTCACGTCCAAACTGCTTAGTTTCTTGTTACGGATGGAGAGGTTTCGGATGCGGTTGAGAAGGTCGCCTGATATATACCCTATATATACCCTCTGTGTCCATGTATTGTTTGTAACAGCTTGACAAAGCTCCTGGAAAGCGAAACGTTGCCACAATAAAATATCACATTAGTTTCATTTGTGTCCTTTTACTTAACATATTGTCGGTAATTCTACCAATATTAATCGATTTAACTCTGTTTACCACTACTCTTTGTGTTCGATTGGTTAGAAAGTTGATCCATTTGCCTACTTTGCCAGTTATCTTTTTAGCATGCATTTTGTGCGCTATTACACCATGATCGCACTTGTCAAAAGCTTTTGCAAAATCTGTGTATACTACATCTGCATTCTGTTTGTTTTCCAGTGCATCTAATACCATATCATAGTGGTCCAATAGCTGCGAGAGGCAGGAGCGACCTGCTCTGAAACCATGTTGCCCTGGATTGCGCAATTTTTGAGAGTCAAAGTGGTTTGCAATCCTGCTTCTCAGAATTCTTTCAAATATTTTTATGATGTGGGACGTTAAAGCTATTGGTCTATAGTTCTTTATGGAATGGGGCTATATCTGTTGTTTTCAGTGACTGGAATCTCACCTGTGTCTATGCTTCTTCTCCATAGCATACTTAAGAGCCCGTGAGATGGGTTTCTTGCAGTTCTTAATGAACTGCAATGTCTGGGCCTGGGGCTGAGTGCATGGGCATGTCGTCAATGGCTTTCTCAAAGTCTAGAGGAGTTATGGTTATGTCAGATATTTGGCATACATTGACAGGGTTTTGAGGTTCATTCATGAAAAAATGGTTTGGATTGTCTATCTTTAGACTGCTTAGTGTCTCTGAACACAGAGTCATATTGAGATTTCGGTATCTCACTCATTTCTTTGTTGTCTGTGTAGGATCTGTCTTGTCTGAGCAGCGGTCCTATACTAGAAGTGGTTTTTGCCTTGTTTTAGGCATATGAAAAGAAATATTTAGAATTTCTTTCAATTTCACTAATCGTTTTTAGCTCCTCTTCTCTCTCCTGGATCCTGTACGAGTCCTTTAACTTCAGCTCAATATTTTCCACTTCCCTGGTTAGCGCTTCTTTCCGTGTTTCAGATAATCTGGCATTCGTGAGGAGCTCAGTGATTCTTCGCCTTCTCCTGTAGAATGAGCGTCTCTCTCTCTCTCTCTTCAGTTAACTTCTTCTCTTCTTTTTTCTTAGGGGAATATGCCTTGAACATACTTCAGCTACCAGGAGGTTGGTCTTTTCAAGGCACTGGTTAGGGTCCATGTTATTTAAGATATCTTCTCAACATGTTTCATTTAGGACATAGTTTACTTGGTCCCAGTTGATGTTCTTGTTGTTGAAGTTAAATTTGATGAAGGTACCCTCATAGCTGTATGCATTTTGCTGATCAGGACCCTTGTGCATGTAGGTTTGGACTTCGATTAGATTGTGATCAGAATTAGTTTCTTTTATTATGATTCTTACCAGGTCCTCATTATTTGTGAAAATAAGGTCTAGTGTGTTCTCCAGTTTTGTTGGCTCCACTATCTGCTGACTTAGGGTGTGTTTATTGCAGAGATTCAGCAGCTCATGTGTGTGTGACTTTTCATCTGAGCTGCCTCTAGGGATTGTTTCTGCTACAACATTATTTGCTATGTTCTTCCATTTGGTATGTCGTAGAATGAAGTCACCAAACAGCAAGATGTTTGGGGATGGGGCTGAAAGGTTTTCCAGACATGAGTCAATTTTTGCTAGTTGTGAATATTATTTTTCATTGATTTTCCAAATTTCGAGAAGTTATAAGGTAGCTCAGATTGGCTCAGAGCCCAAACCCACGAAGAAAATTGTGGATAACTCCCGAGTAACGTTACTGAAGCTAAAACGTTGTGTTGTTTTAAAACTAGGTTAGAGAAATACATGAATGGGTGTGAGTTGGACCTGACTGGATCTGGCCAGTAGGTGACTTGAACCTGCCTAGCATGGGCCAGTAGTCCTGCTGCAGTGCTAATTCTTTCTTATGTTCTTATGCAAATTACCTAGGAAAATCCCCCCAAAAATAGTCAAAGTGACTAATTTGCAGCTCAGCCCACGGAGATACGCTGCGTCCAAGATATACTACCCTACCAATTCCCATCTTACCTGCAACAGTCCTTTAAGCCCACGTACGTATTTACTGCTTGGTGGATAAGGTCAATATGTGGAACGAGACATGCCTAATGTCGCCACCCACCCCAGATTTGAACTCAGGCACTCTGATTGTAAACTGAAGGAGATAACAGAAGAGAGAGATGTTGAGAGTCATAGTTCAAAAGTATATAAGTGTGGAGAGGGAAGACAGTAGGAGACACAAGGTTCTGGTTGTGTGGGGGAGAACACAAGAGAGGGGGAGAAGGGGAGGGGAGGGGATGTGGGGTGTTGGTGAAGGGTGGGAAGGAGGGGGTAATGCTATGAGGGTGGGGTGCTAAGGGTGGATAGGCGGGTAAGGGTGGTTATGGGAAGGGGAAATGGGGGGCTGGAGGGAGGGGGGAAAAGAAGGAAGGTGGTGGGGAACGAGCGGAAGTGAGTCACTATAGAGTCAGCCACTGATCGATGCTTCACTCACTACACACAACCACGCCCACACCACCCATCACGCCCACACCACCCACCACCACGACTCACCACTTTGACGGAAGAACTGAAGCTTCCTACTTTATGTGAAGGTATAGTAGAGTTAAACACAGTCTTCTATGTTCAGATGATGAAATACCCGAGATCGCAAGGTACTGCTCTGGGATGTGCTCTTTCACTAGTCTAACCAAATTAACCACGGAACGTGTGGGGTTTGAACTCGTGGCAAGTGACTGGTTAACGCACTGGCCTCTGAGATTTAGGACTCACTTGCCATGGCTTCAAATCCCAATCAATCCGAGGTTTGCAATCTTGTTATTAGGATTTCGTGAGTCATGCAAATCAATGTGAACGTTGTTATTAAATACAACAGAGATGTCAACGACAACCCTCCATGATCACTACCCGGAGTTGTGATATTATACACGACTCTAATTAAGAAAAACAATACCTCAGTGAGACGAATACCATGTTATCACTGATGGTTCACTTCAGCAGACAAGTACCATGCTATCACTGATGGTTCACTTCAGCAGACAAGTACCATGCTATCACTGATGGTTCACTTCAGCAGACAAGTACCATGCTATCACTGATGGTTCACTTCAGCAGACAAGTACCATTCTATCACTGATGGTTCACTTCAGCAGACAAGTACCATGCTATCACTGATGGTTCACTTCAGCAGACAAGTACCATGCTATCACTGATGGTTCACTTCAGCAGACAAGTACCATGCTATCACTGATAGTTCACTTCAGCAGACAAGTACCATTCTATCACTGATGGTTCACTTCAGCAGACAAGTACCATGCTATCACTGATGGTTCACTTCAGCAGACAAGTACCATTCTATCACTGATGGTTCACTTCAGCAGACAAGTACCATGCTATCACTGATGGTTCCCTTCAGCAGACAAGTACCATGCTATCACTGATGGTTCACTTCAGCAGACAAGTACCATTCTATCACTGATGGTTCACTTCAGCAGACTAGTACCATCAGACTGAACCATTAGCTTGGTTTAATACTAAGAGTGATGCTTGCACTGATGCTTGCAACTAACTTAGTAGAAGATACAGGAGGAAGGGCAATCTTCTGTGACTCCACACTTACCCTACAAGCACCAGACAGTCCCAGTTAATACACACCGAACATTATATGTACTAAATATTGACAGTATATAAGGCTCCATACTGTCACATCAACTTCACATTGTTTCAGACTATGGAACAATACTCTTCTCCAGGCTGAGGGACTGACCACCTCAAAACTACGTCTTCAAGGCTGATGGACTGATTACATAAGGGAACACTGTATCAACATCCGGGGTCCCAGACTATTCAACATCTTACCAGAAGACATCAGAAACACGGCTGGAACAAGTGTAGAAGCCTTCAAGAGGAAACTGGACAAGTATCTTCACCAGGTGCCAGATCAACCAGGTTGTGATGGATATGTGGGACAGCGGACCTCCAGCAGCAATAGCCTGGTTGACCAGGCAAGCACCAGACGAGCATGGCCGGGCTCAGAGAGTAGAGAAACTCTCGAAACTCTTCAAAGGTATTGCTAAATAACAGTATTCTCACTGATAATCAAAACTGACCAATACCTAGCAATAGGCTTGTACTATAAAAGTTCAATATTTTAATATATGTTTTGGTTAAAAATCAATGTTTTTAATACATAACAGGCTATATTTCATCGCTCTTATCAATATAAAGAAAATCATGAGGTACGTACACACATGGATTTTTGGTCACGTGACTCTTGTTTCTTTAATAAAGAACTGGATATATTTCATCGCTCTTATCAATAAATATATTCATGCAGCCCACATACATATGGATCTCTGGTCGTATTGCCCACTATTCAAAACCTTGAAGGCCCCCGCCCCGGATACATATAGTTGCAACGAAAACACTTGATGACTTCAAAACAAAGTATAAAAAACTGGAGGTAAGAGGGAGACAACAGGAGACGGAGAAGCGAGCCACAGAACTTCAAGCTCAAAAAGCTATCAGTTTATGTGTTAATAGTTGGGAGACCATAGTCCCCGAGGCCAGGTCTCACACCAAAACTCCTAAATTGTTTAAGAAAATATTACACTATTAAGAACTATTTAGAAAAACGTAAAACTGAGATGAAGCGTCAATGCAAGGTAAGTTAAATAATAATAATCAACGTAATCAGTACACTATGGAATACCTCGGGATTGTGGTTTGTATGCCGGGCTGCAGTAACAGTCTGGCTGATCAGGCCTTGATTCACCAGGAGGCCTGGTCTGGGACTAGGCCGCGGATGGTGTTGACCCCCGGAAACGTCCTACAGGCACTTTTATCTCTGATGAGTTTCGAGTCTCTACTCCTGGAGCCCGGCCATAGGCCAGGCTCGTCTGATGCTTCAGGTCCTTCAGAGAACCAAGCGTTTTCAATTAATTACCAGGAGGCCCCTATCCTTATTATAAGTAGGAACACTGGTTTCAATGTTGTGTTCGTGATCAACCGGGCTGTGGTGCCTACGCCAGATTGTTTCTGGCAACTGCTCGACTACTAAGGTATAGTTTATGACGCACTGGAACACAAGCAAAATACAGATGTAATAGACACTGGATTCCAAGAAGCACTTCGAGGTAAACTCAAGATATATGAGCTTACCAAAAACAATATATAAATATTTTGCAGTCGACGAGGTTTACACGGGCTTTGTTGGGCTCGGGTTTTATGAAGTGAAGTTTAAGACACACCAGAGAGATGAGGAATGATTGGTGGAATGGTGAGACACAGGTGATGAGTAACAACAAAGCTGCCACATGAAAGGTTATGCAATATAAACATGATAGAAGGAAGAGACGCCTTACAAGTTAAAAAACAAAAAAACAAAGGGGGAGAATAAAATCAGAAAAGAAAGGTTTTTACATAAATGTACATATGTGCAACTAACGAGACGTTTACTACGGATAAGTTTCGTTCACCAGCAGCTGTGTCAAGCAAACACAAACAATACAATGCATGGACACGGTATATAAAGGGAGTCCAAAAGACTTAGCATTCTTGGTCGCGGCGGCGGCACGACGGCAGCAGCGACACGACGGCAGCGGCGGCACAACAGCAGCGGCAGCACCAACAGTGACGGAGGCGGCAGCATCAGCAGCGACGGCGGCGGCAGCAGCAGCCTGGTCGACTAGACTGTTGCTACTGGCCCACATATCCATCACAGCCTGGTCGACCTGGCACTGCCGTTCACTTGTCCAGTTTCCTCTTGAAGACTTCTACATTTGTTCCAACAGTGTTTCTGGAATCTTCTGGTAAGATGTTGAATAGTCTGGGGCCACGGATGTTGATACATTGTTTCCTTATTGTGCCCACTGCACCCCCCCCGCCTAACTCCAGGATGTTATTACAGTGTGCAGATTTGGGACCAGGTCCTGAAGAACTTTCCAGGTACAGTATATATTATCATGTACCTCTCTCCTCTCCAGCGAGTACATATTTAGGACTAAGGTGTTCACAGTACTATAAATGCTTTATTGGCTCTATGGGGGCCATAAATGATCTCTGTATCAGTTCCAGTTCTGATATCTCTCCTGCCCTGAACGAGGCCGTCAACACTGAACAATATTACAAACGAGAGAGAACAAGCGATTTAAAAAGTGCCATCAGTGGCACTATATTCCTTGTTTTGAAAGTTCACATTTTCCACTCCATCATCTTCGTGGCTGTCGTGACATTTGCCTTGTGTTCTCTAAAGCAAGATCAGCCGACATAATTACTCGCAGGACTTTCATGTGTTCCTTTCATTCTATTTGATGATCCTCTTGAGTTCTGAAAATAGTGGTCCTTTCAAGTTCTTCATTCTTGTCATATCTCAGCAGCTGGAAGTTGTCACCACTGAACGTCATGTTAGGTAAAAGGACACAAGTGCAACATATGTGACATTTCACGGTGAAAACGTTTTGCTTTACAGGAGCTTTGTCAAGCCATAACGTACCTAGTTAACAGCTTGACAAAGCTCCTGGAGAGCGAAACGTTGCCACAATAAAGTATCACATTAGCTTCATGTGTCCCTTTACCTAACATAACCGGTAATTCTACCAACATTATTACAACAGATCGTCAAGTTATTCTCCAATGCACACTGGTAAACCCTGCTTATATCTTCCTGCAGTTTTTCAGTGTTTTATTCAGAGGTAACTATGCATATTTTAGTATCTGCAAATGATGATACAAAACTGTGACGGGTGTTATGAAGATAAGAACCAGCAGAGGTGCCAGGACAGTGCCTTGGGGCACTGAGATTTTTACTTCCTAGTAAATGAGACGCTTGTGCAAGATTTGGGTATCTTTATTCTGGAAACGTTTCGCCAGCCAGTGGCTTCTTCAGTCCAATGCAGAGAAAGGTGGAAGACGAGGAGTTTGAGGTAATCGTTCCTCGGCCTGGAGTGGGTGTGTTCAGTCCATCAATCTTGATAAAAGTGCAGCATATTCGCAGAGATGGGGCTTATATACTGATGTCGGATGAGGTGGAGCAGTGGTAGGTGGAGTTACTAGTGGATAAAACCACTAGTGGAAGTACGTCCTGTCGTCTATAGGTTAGACATCATCGTGTCAGGCACAGCAACATCTTGGGATCTTGATGCAGGGATTTCTTCAGAACTTGTCTAACCTATAGACAACAGGACGTACTTACACTAGTGGTTTTGTCCACTAGTGACTCCACCTACCACTGCTCCACCTCATCTATCATCAGTATAAGCACTGTCTCCACGAATATGCTGCACTTTTATCAAGATTGATGGACTGAACACATCGACTCCAGGCTGAGGGACTGATTACCTCAAACTCCTCATCTTCCACCTTTTTCTGCATTGGACTGAAAAAGCCACTGATTGGCGAAACGTTTCTGTTTTGTAAACCATTTATTCACACGTCGCTGGTGTTGATGTATTTACTACTACTCTTTGTGTTCTATGAATCAGAAACTTGAAAACCCATCTGCTTCCCTACCACGTTATGCCTATGACCCTCATTTTGTGTTTAGTCACACCCTCCCCCCATGATCGCATTTCTCAAATGCTTTTGCAAAATCTGTGTATCACTTATGCATTTGTTTTTCTTCCTATTTCTCCATTATTGTGTCGTAATGATTTAGCAGATGTGACAGGCATGATCTTTCAGTTGTAAAACTGTGCTGGTCTGGGTTATGTTGACTACGCTGTTGCACGATGTTTCTAACTTGACATCCCATCACTAATTCAAGATTTGTTATGATGTGGGAAGTAAGTTAGGGCTACTGGTGTGTAATTTTTGGCTAGTGCTCTACCACTTCCTTTATGCAAAGGAGTTATGTCAGGAAGACAATTCAGCTTTATGTACGAAATTCATCATGTGTGATGAAATATGACAGGGAAACACATCTAGATCTTTTTCCCACTAAGTAATTATCCTGTACAATTATCCATTACTGATGGATCAAGAACTGCTAAAAATGAAGTGCATTTCCTTTACACAAAGTGGAAAAGAGTGACTTTAAAAATTAAGGTGAATAATTCTGAGTAAATGGTTGAGTGTACCATAAGTTGTATTGAAAAAACAGTGAAGAGTCAAAGTATAATTACATAAAAGAGGAAATTTAAAAATGCTGGTTAAAGTGGGTGAGCGGTAGTGCCTTCCGATCACAACCAAATAACCAAGGTTCGATTTTAATGTGAGTGGAGTCGTTCAGACATGCCAGTGGTGGGTTTTGAGTCTTCGTACTGCCACAGCCCACCTGGATACACGCCACTACAGTCATACAATCAATACTTGAACACCAAAATGACCATATTTACTATTATAATATTAATGCTTAACCCGCAGGGGTCATACAGCGCCTCAGGAATGGCAGTTAATCAGATTTGATTCAAGAAAGAGGAGGGTAGTTTTAATTCCTTGGATCAAGAGCCCTTGACCAGCATCAAGACACCACAGTTGCACATGTGTCTTAATTTTCGTAGATCAGCATTAAAGTTACCCTTAATCTAATAAAACCGTATTAAAGTTACCCTTAATCTAATAAAGCCGTATTAAAGTTAACCTTCTTGCAGAGGAGGTTTGACAACACATTGTCTTGTGATGTACCTGTGGCCTGTTTCCAGAATATTTTTTACTCTCGCGGCCCGGCTTAGGCCTCCCTACTGATTGCCTGGTCAACCAGGCTGTTGCTGCTGGCGGCCTACCAACCAACACATCCATTGCAGCCTAGCTGTGACCTGGCACACCACGGAGCTACTGGATACAATGACTTAACAAACGATTAAGTGAACTAATATTATAAATGATCAGTTTAAATGGTAACTCTACACAACACGGCATTAAAGCCGTCCAAGAAAACGTTACACAAATAAGCAACCAATGTGATGGAATCACCGATACAAACAATGAGAACAGTTTTTTAAGTGGACTGACCTTACCAGTGACCGCTCACCACCACACGCCAACTCACCTGCAACATATTATTATTAGTATTAGTATTATTTACCACAGAAGAAAACATTTAATAATATTTTTATTTCTACAAGTACACGTACAAGGTATACAGGCCTAGCTGACATCAATGACATACTACTATATAGAAAGCCGCTTGTTGTGCAGAGCATTTCTGGCATATTAGGTTAATTTTGTTCGGGATGCGACCCACACCAGTCGACTAACACCAACGTACGAAATTAGTAGTAAATACAATAGCCGACAGCTCAGCCGTGAGCTGAGTGTAGAGACGCACATGAGGCGTGACTCTGGTAGTGACGGGCCTGGAGTGTAGAGACGCACATGAGGCGTGACTCTGGTAGTGACGGGCCTGGAGTGTAGAGACGCACGAGGCGTGACTCTGGTAGTGACGGGCCTGGAGTGTAGAGATGCACATGAGGCGTGACTCTGGTAGTGACGGGCCTGGAGTGTAGAGACGCACATGAGGCGTGACTCTGGTAGTGACGGGCCTGGAGTGTAGAGACGCACGAGGCGTGACTCTGGTAGTGACGGGCCTGGAGGAAGACTGGTGCTGCTTGTGTCGACAGTGTCCTGGCTTCCTCTTAGCCCAAACAAAATAACAAATCTGGCGACCCGAGAAGCAACTGTAGACCAACAACAACGCCCCGATGGCATGGTGGCTAGCGCTCTTGCTTCACGCACGGAGGGCCCGGGTTCAATTCCCGGCGGGGCCGAAACATTTCGAAGTGTTTCGTTACACACACACACACACACACACATACATACAACAGGCCTAGTGTCTAATCGACATGTGCCTAGGACAAAATGGTAACTAACAGGCTACCGACTAAGACAAGACAAGAGAGTTTAGGTTAGACCCCCATGTGGGGTGAGCGGGGAAGACGGAACAGGTGAAGAATAGCGCTGGAGAGGAGTGTCCACAGTAGTAGAGAAATTGCCAGGGCTTAATTAACCCAGCAGCTAGGCGCTCGTGGGGCAGACTGGATAAACAGGAGGAGCAGGCTGTGTTTGCATCGGTCTTGTGGTAGATGGAGGCAGCAGGTTAGGTCGCAGGAGAGGGCAGGCTGCTAGGAACATCAGAGGGCAACTCACTAGTAGGCGTTATTGGAGTAATTAAGGAGGCAGGTTTGTAGAAAAGCCATTTTCAAACTTTTTGAAACTGCTCCTAGAGAGGTGGTAAAGTTTTGTCTTATTTCCAAAGGTGAAACGGAGATGCTTGATGAACTTGAGAACTTGGCTAAGTGTGAAGTGGTGGGTCGCAGACAAACTTGGCAGTTCCTGCACCTAGGCCTTTGTAGCGCTCAGTGCAGGTCATGGTATCAGCATTCGATGGAGAAGTGTAGGTTTTCCCATGAGGGTGGTACTGGACTCAACAATATCTTCGCAAATGGATTCGGTATCATTTTCGTGTATCTCATTAACTAGGTGACCAGGATAATTTAGCAGTTGGGTTATGTGAGGGGCAATGCCCCTTCATTGGGCAGGTTACAGTACTGCCTGTTCAGTGAATTAGACCCTAGAAACACTGCCACAAGCTATATACTCCTGAGAGATATAGTGAAGCTAGCTTAGGGTAGGCCCAAGAATGGATGATGGGATGGATGGATGGGATGAAAGACCTGCTGGTCTTTCATCCCATTAGTACTAGCAAAGGAGAGACGTGTGAAAATAGAATTGTTAATTTTACATCAGCCACGTCAGCAGTGATTACCTAAACTGAGCATCTCCTAAGTTTCCATAATACCTATCCCGGTTATTTTCCTATATTTTTATTTTATATTGGTCGATATATGTGGAAAAGTTGATTGTTCAAAAGGTATAAAATAACCCAGCGAGGCTAAATATTACATAACAGAAGTCTCAAGAATTTCTACTTATATTTAACCTAAAACTAAAACATCCAACACTCACATAATATTCTTTACTGAAAGTTTTAAAAACATACTGAAAACTGAAAAAATGTAATTATGGTAATAATTGGAAACTGAAAACCTAAAATTAAATTATAGTTCCAAACTTGAGAAACTTCCTCTTTCCATTATTAAACTGAATTAATTGACACATTTTCATGATAATAATTTTTTTTTTTTACACTTAAGAAACTCACTGGAAAATATAAAAAAAATACATTGTTGTAATACCTCAAAATAAAATTAAACAATCTACATATATTATTCTGACAGCTACAATTAAAAATTTTGAAAATGAAGATGAACATCCACATCTACCCATTTTCGGAAGTTAATGTATTCCCATGAGAGGAGTAGATGTTCCCGCTAATGTTGAACAATCTTTTACTCTCTCCTGAAGATGAGGGGTAAACTCATATATCTAATGGCTAGGTTTGCCACAAATGGGAGAACTTTCATACTTACTTTCCACCATTCTATTGAATTTCCTTCTTTAGACAAAAATGCCAGGGCCAAATATTTGTCTATTTTTATTTTTATGTTTGTGGTAACATGAATGCCAGAGCATTTGTTTCTGGATGCTGCTTTTTGTGATTTGGAAAAGGATCGTGAAGCAGCTGTCTGATGTGCTGTTGTTGGGAATGCTGGCTACAGTGGAAAGCTCTGTTCCTCAAGGCACGGTACTCGCCCTATTTCTGTTTCTCATCCTTATATCTAGCACTGACAAGAACATAAATTACAACACTTTAACATCCTTTGTTAATGACAACAGAATCTCTATGAAAATGGTGTATATCAAATACACAGCAAATCTTCAGCCAGATATAAATAAAATCTTCAGTGGGCCTCAGACAATATGATGTTTAATGAGGACAAGTTTCAGTTGATCCGTTGTGGAAAAATAAAGGAAATAAAGATTACAACGTAGTATAAGACAAACTCAAATCATTTAGCAAAGCAAAAGCTCCATGTGTGAGACTTGGGAGTAATGATGTCAGATATTACTTTCAAGGATCACAACAATGTTGCCATTGCTAATGCAAGGAAAATGATAGGCCGGATAACTACAACTTTCAAGACGAGATGCTGAGCCAATAATGATACTCTTCTAAGTCACTTATTGTCTCCAGGCTGGAATACTGCTGTATACTAACGCCCCACTTCAAGGCAGGAGAGATTACTGAGCTGGAAAACGTTCAGAGGACTTTCCCTGCCCATATGCACTCAGTCAAGCATCTGAACTACTGGGAATGATTCAAGTCTCTTTAGCTGTATTCCTTGGAATGATGAGAAAGGTACATAATAATATGCACCTAGAAAATCCTGGAGGGACTGGTCCCAAACCAAAACCCTGAAATAACAATAGACCTAGAAGATAGTGCAAAATACCTCCAATATATGAATAGACCTGGAAGATAGTTCAAAATCCCTCCAGTATACCAATAGACCTGGAAGACAGTGCTAAATACCTCTTAGTGTTTCGTCGCAGGGGTGAGACGAGAACACTGACAGAGAACTCGATGAGTTTAAGAGGTCCCAACTCTTCAGTGCCATCCCTGGTCTAATCTAGGACCGAACCGCGGGGGCGTTGATCCCCGGGAACGTCATTTTGGTATCCTTCAGGTATCGTCAAGTTCTCCAATCTCTGAGTCACACGTGACTGTGTTCGTGTGTATGTTCTCGCCTAATTAAGGTTACAGGGGGTCGAGACTCAGCTCCTGGCCTCGCCTCTCTCCTGGTCTCTTCTGCTTTCATTCCTAGTTGTATGAGCCCTATCATACCTATTCTTAAAGCTATGTCTGGATTCTGCATCTACCACTTCGCAGTCTAGGTCGTTCCACATCCTGGCCACTCCAAGGCTAGAGAAGTATTTCCTAACATGGGTAACAGGGTAACTTATCTATGTTTTTAACTTCCAGCTGTGACCTCATATATCTACGACCCCTCTCAGACTCTACCCGTCCACCATATCAATTCTTCTCAGTATTTTGTACGTTGTAATGTCACCCATGGCTCTTCTGTCTTCTAGTGTCATCAGGTTTAGCTCCTCTAACCTCTCATTTTCCCTACCCCTCAACTCTGGGACATTTGCTCTTATTCCAGCTTCTTTATATGCTTTACTAGATGCGGTTTCTATAGTGGCGTTGCATACTCCAAGATGGACCTGACATGCTGCGTAAGAGGTTACGAATGCCTCCTTGTTGATGTTCCTGAAAGAGACCCGCAAATTAGGCAGTCTCGCGCGTGCTGTGGTGGTTATTTGGTTGTGCGCCTGGGGAGTGCACCGGACTAGTGAAGTAGCAGCAGCAACACACAACAAGAGGCATTCTTGAGCTTCCCCAGCGCTCGGGCCTCGGCCCAAAGCTGGGGTGTGGCTGCTACACCCTTCAAGCCCAGTGTGGACAGGGTTTGTGGCAGCCCAAGGTGCCTAGCTTCTCCCTACTCGCCCCCTGGGGGCGGGAAATGGGCCTAGGCCTGGGGACAGCTGATCCCAGAAGACGAGGAGGTACTTGCACCTCCTCCCATGGCAGACATTGGTCTGAGACACTCCCTCGACAGGGAGCCAAGGCCGGGCCACCTCTTGGAAAAGGCCCGAGCCAGGCGATTATACTCTCCTGGTCTACTCCTGTTTGTATTCTCCCAACTGGTCTCACATAGTCTCCAAACAGAGACACCTCTGACTTAATTTCCTGTCATGTGTACATACACAATAAAACAATAGTGGATCACGTACTGAGCCTCGTGGAACGCCACTCGCCCACTCCAATACCTCTTTCGTGTGTGTGTGTGTGTGTGTGTGTGTGTGTGTGTGTGTGTAACGAAACACTTCGAAATGTTTCGGCCCCGCCGGGAATTGAACCCAGGCCCTCCGTGCGTGAAGCAAGAGCGCTAGCCACCATGCCATCGGGGCGTGTGTGTGTGTTGTGTGTTTTTGTGTGTGTGTGTGTGTGTGTGTGTGTGTGTGTGTGTACTCACCTATTTGTACTCACTTACCTTTGATATACCTTTGAAGAGTTTCGAGAGTATCTACTCTCTGAGCCCGGCCATGGGCCAGGCTCGTCTGGTGCTTGCCTGGTCAACCAGGCTGTTGCTGCTGGAGGCCCGCTGCCCCACATATCCATCACAGCCTGGTTGATCTGGCACCTGGTGAAGATATTTGTCCAGTTTCCTCTTGAAGGCTTCTACACTGGTTCCAGCCGTGTTTCGGATATCTTCTGGTAAGATGTTGAATAGTCTGGGACCCCGGATGTTAATACAGTGCTCCCGTATTGTCCCCACCGCACCCCTGCTCCTCACTGGATTTATTTTACACTTTCTCCCATATCTCTCACTCCAGTATGTTGTTATGGCAGTGTGCAGATTTGGGACCAGGCCCTCAAGTACTTTCCATGTATATATTATCATGTATCTCTCTCCTCCGCTCCAATGAGTACATGTTCAAGACTTGAAGGCGTTCCCAATAATTTAGATGTTTCAATGGCTCAATGTGAGCCGTAAACGATCTCTGGATTTGTTCCAGCTCTGCTATTTCTCCTGCCCTGAACGGGGCCGTCAGCACTGAGCAGTATTCTAAGTGAGGGAGCACTAGCGATTTGAATAGTGTCACCATCGGCATTATTTCCCTTGTTTTGAAAGTTCTCAATACCCACCCCGTCATCGTCCTGGCTGTTGTGATCTTTGTCTTGTTATGGTCTTTAAACGACAGATCAGCAGACATAATTATTCCCAAGTCCTTTACGTGTTCCTTTCGTTCTATGTGGTGACCCTCTTGCGTTTTGTATATAGTGTTCCTTTTGAGTTCTTCATTTTTTCCATACCTAAGCAGCTGAAACTTATCACCATTGAACGTCATGTTGTTCTCCACTGCCCATTGGAAGACCCTGCTTATGTCCTCCTGTAATTTTTCAGTGTCCTCTACCGTAGTGACTTTCATGCTTATTTTAGTGTCATCTGCAAATGATGATACAAAAGTGTGCTGGGTGTTTTTATCTATGTCTGCTATGAGGATTAGAAACAGCAGAGGTGCCAGGACAGTGCCTTGGGGCACTGAGCTTTTGACCTCGCTGATGCTGGATCTTGCCCTGTTCACTACTACTTTTTGTGTTCTTTGTGTTAGGAACTCAAAAATCCATCGCCTACCTTCCCCGTAATGCCTATGGCCCTCATTTTGTGCGCTATCACTCCATGATCGCATTTGTCAAACGCCTTTGCAAAATCTGTGTAAATCACATCTGCGTTTTGGTCGTCCTCCAATGCCTCTGTAATTCTGTCATAATGGTTCAGCAGCTGTGACAGGCATGATCGACCCGCTCTAAAGCCATGCTGGTTCGGGTTATGTTGGTTGTGCTGGTCCATGAACTTTGTAATCTGCCGTCTCATCACTCTTTCAAAGATTTTTATGATGTGAGAAGTGAGGGCTACTGGTCTGTAATTTTTAGCTAGTGCTCTACTACCTCCCTTATGCAAAGGAGCTATGTCTGCACTCTTTAAGGCCTCTGGAATTTCACCTAGATCTAAGCTCTTTCTCCACAGAATACTAAGGGCTCTTGCTAATGGTACTTTGCACTGCTTTATAAATAAAGCATTCCATGAATCTGGTCCAGGTGCTGAGTGAGTGGGCATGTTGGCCATTTCTTTTCGAAATCTATGGGATTTGTACTAATGTCGGTTAGGTGGTCTGCGCAGCCTTCTGCTGGAGTGAAAAATTTCTGCATTTTCTACCTTGCTGTCATTTAGTGGGTTGCTGAACACTGACTCATACTGTTCTTTTAGAATTTCACTCATTTCCTGTTCATCGTCCGTATACGAATCTCCTCTCAATAATGGTCCAATTCTACAGGTAGTTCTTAGCTTGGATTTTGCATAGGAGTAGAAATATTTTGGGTTTCTTGCAATATCCTGTATGGCTCTTTGTTCCCTTTGTACTTCTTCTGTCAGGTATGACATCTTAAGTTTTGCTCTAATTCCGTGATCTCTCGGTTAAGGCTATCTCTCTTCTGTTCCAACATAACTGTGTTTTTCAGCAATTCAGTAACCCGTTTTCTTCTCCTGTACCATATCCTACGCTCTCTCTCTATATCTGATCTTCTTCGGGTTTCCTCAATGGTACGTGTTTCATACATACCTTGTATGCTTCTGTATTCAGCTTCTCTAGGCACTGGTGGGGATTTAGGGTGCTCATGTCTGATTCCCATGATATGTCTGATAGCTCTTGGTTTATTTTTCCCAGTCAATTCTATGGTTATTAAAATTAAACTTACTGAACATTCCGTCTCTAACATTAGTGTCGCAGTTCCCTAACCCTGAGTTAATACTAGTTTGAACTTCTATGATGTTATGATCAGAGTATATTGTTTTTGTAACTGTTATGTCTCTGATTAATTCCTCGTTGTTTGTGAATATCAAATCCAGGGTATTTTCATTTCTAGTGGGATCAATTATCTGTTGGTTTAGTGAGTACTTTTCACAAAGCCTCATTAGTTCCCTGGTATGTGCCTGTTGAGCCAGGGTGCTTCCAGGAGTTATTTCTGGTATAACATTATGGTGCCTCATCTTCCATTTTACATGAGGGAGATTAAAATCTCCAAGGATTAAAATGTTTGGGGTGGGATTCTCTAGCCTATCCAGATAGCTATCTATCTTCTTTAACTGCTCTGTGAATTCCTCCGCAGTTGCTGATGGTGGTTTGTATACTAGGATAATTACTAGATTCTTATTTTCCACTTTAATGCCGAGGATTTCTACTATATCATTCGTAGCGTTCAAAACTTCTGTGCAACAGAGTATCTTTTATATAGAGTCCTACTCCTCCCTGTGACCTATTAATTCTATCACATCTATACATGTTATAGTTTTCTATCTTAATCTCTCCGTCCAAAACATCCCTTGTATGTGTTTCTGTAAATGCTTATTTGTGGTTGCAGGGGTCGAGACTCAGCTCCTGGCCCCGCCTCTTCACTGATCGCTATTAGGTCCTCTCTCTCCCTGCTCCATGTGTGTATGTGACCTATTTGTGGTTGCAGGGATCGATTCACAGTTCCTGGCCCCTCCTCTTCACTGGTCGCTACAAGGTGCACTCTCTCCCTGCTGCAAGAGCTTTATCGTACCTCTTCTTAAAGCTATGTATGGATCCTGCCTCCATTACTTCACTCTCCAGATTGTTCCACTTCCTGAAGAAATACTTCTTAACATGCCTATGACCCACCTGAGTTTTCAACTTCCATATGTGTCCTCTTGTTTTTTTTATCCCATCTCTGAATCATTCTGCTTCTGTTTACCTTGTCAATTCCGCTCGGGATTTTGTAAGTCGTTATCGCATCCTCCCTAGCCATCCTGTCCTCCAGTGCCATCAGGTTGAATTCCCTTAACTTCTCCTCACAGAACATGCTCCTTAGCTCTGGGACTAGTCTTATTGCAAACATTTGAACTGTCTCTAATTTCTTGACATATCTGACCAGTGTGGGTTCCATACTGGTGCTGCATACTCCAGTATGGATCTGACGTACACTGTGTACAGTGTGGTAAATGACTCCTTACTAAGATGCCGAAATGCCATTCTTATGTTTGCCAGGCGGGCGCCCATATGCTGCAGCAGATATTTAGTTGATGTGCGCCTCAGGGGATGTGCTCGGCATGATATCCACCCTAAGGTCCTTCTTTTTTGGTGTGTGTGTTTGTGAGTGCACTCACCTAATTGTGGTTGCAGGGGTCGAGACTTAGCTCCTGGCCCCGCCAGGAGTGTGTGTGTGTGTGTGTGTGTGTGACCTATTTATAGTTGCAGGGGTCGAGCGCACGCACACAGTGTGTGCGTGCATGCGTGAATGAGAATAACTCTCACTCACTCATTCAGTACAAGTGTACCTGGAGTTTACCGGGAGAGGGTTTCGGGGGGTAAACGCCCCAGCAGCCCGGTCTGAGACCAGGCTTCGTGTTGGATCAGTCTGATCAACCAGGCTGTTACTGCTGGCCGCACGTAAACCGATGTATGAACCACAGCCCGGTTGACCAGGTACTGACTTTAGGTGTCTGTCCAGTGCCTTCTTGAAGACAGACAGGGGTCTGTTGGTAATCCCCCTTATGTATGCTGGGAGGCAGTTGAACAGTCTTGGGCCCCTGACACTTATTGTGTTATCTCTTAGCATACTCGTGGTTCCCCAGCTTTTTACTGGGGAAATGTTGCATCTCCTGCCCAGTCTTTTGCTTTCGTAGGGAGTGATTTTCGTGTGCAAGTTTGGTACTAATCCCTTTAGGATTTTCCAAGTGTATATTATCATGTAACTTTCTCGCCTGCATTCCAGGGAATACAAATCAAGGGATTTCAGCCGTTCCCAGTAATTTAGGTGCTTTATCGTAGTTATGTGTGCCATGAGTAATATTAATATTAATAATAATAATAATATGAATGTATCGGCAATTTTTTCCCCCGATATCAGTACTTTGGTACACCCCGGTCCACTACCCACCACCTCAAAGATGACCTCCAACTACCTCCCCCTCCCCAATAAAGATAACCTCCACATTACCTCCTCGCTCCACCCACCCCGAAGGAAGATGACCTCTACCTCCCCCTCCCCAATAAATACCTTTGATAAGTTTCGAGTCTTTTTAGTCCCGGATCCCGGCCATGGGTCAGGCTCGTCTAGTGTTAGCCTGATCAACCAAGCTGTTGCTGCTGGAGGCCTGCTGCCCCACATATCCATCACACTAGCGATTTAAAAAGTCACCACTGGCATTATTTCCCTTGTATTGAAGGTCTTCATTACCCACCCCGTCATCCCCCTCATCTTCGTCGTATTATGTTCTTTGAAAGTTAGTTGACATAATTATTTCTAAGTCTTTTATGTTCCTTTCGTTCTATTTGGTGACACTCTGAGTTTTGTATACAGTGTTCCTTTTGAGTTCTTCATTCTTTCCATACCTAAACAGCTGGAACTTATCAACATTGAACGTCATGTTGTTCTCCACTGCCCACTGGAAAACACTGCTTATATCTTCCTGTAATTTTTTAGTGTCTTCTATCATAGTGACTTTCATGCTTATTTTAGCGTCATCTGCAAATGATGATACAAAACTGTGACGGGTGTTTTTATCTATGCTATGAGGATGAGAAACAGCAGAGGTGCCACGACAGAGCCTTGGGGAACTGAGCTTTATATTTCGCTGGTGCTGGATTATTCGTTTTTGCTACTACTTTTTGGGTTGTGTGTGTTAGGAATTCGAAAATCCATCTGCCTACCTTCCTCGTAAAGCCTATGATCCTCATTTTGTGTGCAATTACCCCATGATCACATTTGTCAAATGATTTTACAAAATCTGTGTATATCACATCTGCATTTTGGTTGTCTTTCATCGCCTCCGTAATTCTGTCACAGTGGTTCAGCAGATGTGACAAAACATGATCGTCCTGCTTTAAAACCATGTTGGTTTGGGTTATTCCGGTTGTGCTGATCCATGAAATTTGTAATCTGCCGTCTCATCAAATATTCGAAGATTTTTTATGATGTGGGAAGTTGGTGCTACTGGTCTGTATGCAAAGGAGCTATGTCCGCATTCTTTAACCTCCACATTACGTCCTTGCTCCACCCACCCCTAAGGAAGATGACCTCTGTGCATGAATGGTATACAATACAGACAAGATGAAAATTAGACACATATGCAACATATGGGAATCTTTAATGTGAAAATTCACCAACCAGTGGCTTTATCAATACAAATTCTAGGACAAAATTTGAAGACAGAACTATATACAAAAAGATGAGGTAATCAGTCCCTCAGCCTTGTAGTTGTTGTGAAGAGCACCGTAGTCGTGAAGATTCTGGAGCACAGACAAGAAGGCTGACGCTTATATACTGGCGTCAGGTGGAAAGGGAACGGGTAGCAGACGAAGGCATTGTCGCTGGTAGGCGGGATTCCCCAGTGGAAGTAGGTCATACCCGAGAGACGGGTTAGTAGAAGTGAAGAAGGTTGTGGAGATGTCCTTTGAACCAAGATTCCAAGGCTGAGGGACTGATTACCTCATCTTTTGTATATAGTTCTACTGTCTTCAAACTCTGTCCAAGAATTTGTATTGATAAAGCCACTGGATGGCGAAACGTCTACATTAAAGATACCCAGATGTTGAATATGTGTCTAATTTTCATCAAGATGACGTCTGCCTCTCCCTATCAAAAAAGACAACCTCCACATTACCTCCTCACCCCACCCATGACCTCCCATGCCACCACAACTCTCCACACTGCCCAAGGTGAACGGGATTAACATCACGACTTTGCATATTTGTTTGTGCCCAATAATCTGTTTATGCAGGGATCGAATTTCAACCCCCCACAGACACAATAGTCTTATAAAATTGTGGGTGAATCAAGAAGTAATTGTAATAGAAATTCTCTCAATGGATTCTCAGTAAAAACCCCAGAGAGGATGGTGAAGTGTGTATCACTGTGAAGCAGCGCGTAAGTCAACATGGCCGCCATTCCAACATGGCCGCCATTCCAATATGGCCGCCATTCCAATATGGCCACATCACAGAAAACATGTTTCACATTTTGCTTTTTACTCAATTTAATTTTACAAATATATGAATTTAGCCCATTTTAAAAGTTTTTTTTCTTCTGTACTTGAAGATAAACTCGCAGGCTATGAAAGTGGCAGGCGTCCGCTGCTAGTGTCAACATCTTAAGTTTTACATGGAAAAAAATATTTTGTTGCTTTTCTGTGAATATTCATTGTCTAATTAAATTTAGTATTTCGCCTGGTCTTCCACGATGAGGCTTCATTTTTCTTCAAGAATTTTGATGGTATTGCTTTTTTCCCTCGGAAAGTTTGAATGTCGTATCACAACTGTCACAACGGTCGTATCACAACTGTCATAACGGTCGTATCACAACTGTCACAACTGTCGTATCACAACTGTCACAACTGTCGTATCACAACTGTCGTACCACAACTGTCACAACGGTCGTGTCACAACTGTCGTATCACAACTATCGTACCACAACTGTCACAACGGTCGTATCACAACTGTCGTATCACAACTGTTGTACCACAACTGTCACAACTGTCGTATCACAACTGTCACAACTGCCGTATCACAACTGTCACAACTGCCGTATCACAACTGTCGTATCACAACTGTCACAACTGCCGTATCACAACTGTCACAACTGCCACAACTGCCGTATCACAACTGTCGTATCACAACTGTCACAACGGTCGTATCACAACTGTCACAACGGTCGTATCACAACTGTCACAACGGTTGTATCACAACTGTCGTCACAACTGTCGTACCACAACTGTCACAACGGTCGTATCACAACTGTTGTACCACAACTGTCGTATCACAACTGTCACAACTGTCGTATCACAACTGTCACAACTGTCGTATCACAACTGTCACAACTGTCGTATCACAACTGTCACAACTGTCGTATCACAACTGTCACAACTGTCGTATCACAACTGTCACAACTGGCGTATCACAACTGTCACAACTGTCGTATCACAACTGTCACAACTGTCGTATCACAACTGTCGTATCACAACTGTCACAACTGCCGTATCACAACTGTCGTACCACAACTGTCGCACCACAACTGTCGCATCACATACTGATAAATTCGCCATGATTTTGTTTGATTTTCTTGATATCATAGACAATGACAACTTTGGAGAATTTTTTTAGGTGGACACAAAAAAAAATGTCAAGAGGTTCCATGTTTACATAATAAATCAAAAGAAGCGGGAGATCTGTGTCTTCTTCAACACTGACTATGGTTGACTTACAAGCTGAGGCTACACCTTCCTTGACGATAGGGACGTCAGCATCACATTTTGCTTGCTTAATGAGACACCATGCTGACTGCAGTTTATCAGAGATGTTTTAAGAAGGTTTGCTTATTTTCAGAATTGGCCAGAAATTATTTCTTAGAACCAGGGCAAAAACTGCACTCTTGGTTCCCCCGCACCTCAGTTAAATCGTCCCTTGCTCCCTATTCCTGTGAATATAGTGCTTTCCATTCTAGAATTCTGCTGACCACTGAATATATGATCAGATGGTCAAGAATGGCCCTTACAATTGTTTTTCTTCTGACAGCATGTGCTTCACAGCATCTCCAATGTATATTTCAAGAATTTCGCTCTACCCAGCCCTAGTCATTACAAAACCAATGCCTCCTAGAAAGCTCACCATCGTGTGAAAGCCCCCAAGTCCAACTTTCTTTAAAGTGCTGTTTTGTGGCTAAATATTAATTTCTGGAGTTTTAAAGAAAAACGACCAGAAACAAAATATAAAGTTGATATGCAAGTTTCATTTGTGGGATCTATATCAATCATTGGAAGACAACTGTTGCTTTCCCAGGATGATCGCCTTCATTAGATATCCTGTAGCTCGATCGCTAGCGCACTCAGCTCATACACTGTGAGCCGGGGGTCGATCCCCGGTACGGCTGGAAACATTAGGACGTGTTTCCTTAAAAGACACCTGCTGTTCAATGTTCACCCATCAGTAAAATAAGTACCGGGGTAGTCGGCTGGTGTGGGTCGCATCCTGGGGATAAAATAGACCTACTTTGCCCGAAATGCTCTGCATAACAAGGAACTTTTTCTATATATAGTAGTATGTCATTGATGTCAGCTAGGCCTGTACACCTTGTACAT
This sequence comes from Cherax destructor, assembly GCA_009830355.1. NCBI lineage: Eukaryota > Metazoa > Arthropoda > Malacostraca > Decapoda > Parastacidae > Cherax > Cherax destructor. The sequence goes on from WNWK01005636.1 coordinate 48,393, forward strand.
GTACTTGTATAAACAAAGATTATTATGTTGCTGGTATATACCATGCCAACCAAGGACTGATGTCCATAGAAGACGTGAAATGTTCCATAGGACATCCAAGTTTATAGCAGGGTCAGACATCGTAAATAAATAATTGATCAAACCCTAAGTATTTTAGGGATAAGGTACGGCCAACAGAACAGCTGACAATAGGCTGAAAAATCGAACTTTTGATGCTGTAAGTTCGAAAGTTTTCAAGTCTGAATGAGAGGCTCGTGTTATTTTACTTCTCAATTCGTGTACGTAAACTGAAATTGATAATGGTATAAAATACCGACAAACTGATGATAAAGACACATATGAAACAGTTGGGTATCTTTATTGTTGAAACGTTTCGCCTACACAGTAGGCTTCTTCAGTCAAATACAGAGGCAGCAGGTGTAATGAAATGAGAATGATGTAATCAGTCCATCAACCTTGGAGAAAATGTATTTGAGGTGGTCAGTCACTCAGCCTGAGAAGAGTTCAGCTCCATCATCTGGAATGATATGAGCCTGAAGCATGAGAATGGAGTCTTAAATAATGTCGAAAATGAGGCGGAAGATTTGGAAGGTGTTGCAGAGGACGGGGTTCACTAGAAGCAAGAAGGCAAGTCCCTCTCGAATTCAACTCTTCTCACTCGCAATTAGTAGATACCCGATGAAATGTGGAAGATATCCTGTGTACCAAGATACCCATGTGTTGCAGTATATGACAGTTATGTTGATAATGCTATAAAATACTGACATGTTGATGATTAAGACATGTGCAACAGTATCTTAAGCTGAAATTGGTGCTTATAACTTTATAATGGATAACTTAGGGCTCTGAGGCTGGGCTGTCTTATTCATCCAAAAAATTCCTCCTCCAGGGGTTCATCACTAGTTTATTTTCTCCTGTAATATAATCTCTTTATCCCAAGACTAATCAGTTTCCTTGAAAACTTGTTTACCTTCTAGAGCTTGTCAACAAGTTTGACCAGATGTTAGCTATATGCTGTCACTGCCTAATCAAAGATCGTCCTGATGTTTGTAGTGCACATTCACCTTTAACATTCCTTTCATAGATTTCGAGAGTTTTCCTACTCTTGGAGATCGGCCCTGGGACAAGCTTGTAGGGGGTTTATATTCACTAGCCACGTAAACGCTGCCAATGAACCCACATTTAGTAAAGCGTATTAAGAAACTTAAATGCAGGGGGTAAAAAAAAAAACACCTCGAAACCGGTCACAAGTATATCACAGGAATCAATGCTGAGACAAGCTACTCTGAAAAAAACTGCTACACCAACTACACCTCACCACATGGAAACAACGCAAGACAATTACCACATAATGTTCTTATAATCATAGAAAGTGCTAAACCCGCAGAGGCCATACAGCACCTGGAGAATATGAGGTAAATCAAGTTTGATCCTAGTTTGGAAGGGTAACTTAAATTCCTTGGATAAAAAGCCCTTCACTAACATCAAAGTGCCCCTTCATAGGTAATGACCACATAAATACTTCAGGACAAAGGGTAAACAAGGGCATAGTATTTACACCCGGCCGGTTTCCAGAGTTTTCCTACTCCCGCAGCCTAGCTCTGTGTCAGGCTTGCCTGGTCAACTAGTTTGTTGCTGTTGCTGGGCCGTTGGACCATATATCCATCACAGCCTGGTTAACACAGCGCTTATCGGAGGTACTTGTCGAGTTTCTTCTCCAAGGCTTCTACATTTGTGCTGGCAGTAATTCTGATATCTTTTGATGTTACATAATCTGGGGCCACGGATGTTGATACAATGTTCTCTTACTGTGCGCACAGCGTCCTTGTTTATTAATGGGTTTATTTTACATTTTCTCTCAATATCTCCCACATTATGGCAGTGACAGTTTTGGGACTAGGCTCTCATATATACAGCTTCCATTAATATATTATCAGGTATCCCTGAAGGGAACTTCAAGTGGTAGCCTAATTTTTTTTTCTCCCGCCAACTTTTTATTTTCATTTCACTCTCAACATGGTCTCATTCGACTGGCTTCAAATTTTACAGTAACTAGGGAATGATTCTTGGAACAACTGGCATGTGTGTCCTATGACCAAATTATAGAAGCCATTCCTAACATCTTGGTATGGTTCTGATTACTCCCAGAACCCTCTGCGACATAGCTTCATATGTTTATAAGAAGTGCTTCCAAATTCGACGACAGTGGTGGTGTACAGGTGCACGTCTCTCATTTTTGTGTATAGTCCAATGTAGGAAGCTAGGGATGTATCGGATGTGAAAATTTAGATATCCGCGGATGCGGATGTGTATACGGATGTCTTACTTATTTTGCGGATGCGGATGTAAGAAATTGTGCGGATGTTCCACGGATGTTGATGTGGATGTAAGAAATTGTGCAGATGTTCCGCGGATGCGGATATCCGATACACCACTAATAGGAACTACAGCCTGGCTGGTCAAGCACTGATTTGAGGAACTTGTCCAGTTCCCTCCTGAAGACCGCCAGAAGTCTGTTGGTAATTCTTCTTATGCACAGATGGAAGTGCTAAAGATAATGGCGCCTAACCATTTTGAAAGACAATATTCATGCCATATTCGAAATGCCACCTGTAAGCCCAGGTGGCACATATAATATGAGAACTTTAGACTGTTTACTGGGGTTTCAGATCACTGATGAACTTAGTGCCAGCAGTCCATCAACAGTGCCCAGAGTCGAGCCGTCCTGTATACACCGAGATGTGATTTTTTTTTAATGCAGGGACACTGTCTTGTACGAGAATTCAGAGAGGGCACAACTTGGCCGGATATCGTAACTTCTCAGCTAGGGAGCCCAACTTATTGGTGACATTTCCTTGCGGAGAGAAGACATCGTCCCAATTATATATCGTGTGCTTTAACAGTTGCTCTGGGTTTTGAAGTTAACTAGATAAAAACTCTTAATAGTGGATATTCTGGACCTAAGGCGGACTCCACACACTAAGGGTGCACCTTTGTACAAGAGTCTTATATGAACATCTAGTGTTATGAGTGTCCGCTATATAATGATTTAACGATATTTGGATGCAGTGACAGCTGTTATCATTAGGCAGGAAATATGCTGAATGAAGTCCCGCCCTGACGTTACCACTTATCCAGAATACCAAGACCCCAGGTAAAATACCTGGGGGAAGGGGAGGGGAATTAATTTTTCTTTACCTTGTTCATTAATTAAATTGCAATCCATAATGTTGTCTGTGGCAGGGTTAGTGTTTCGCGACCGAGGGCAAGATATTATCAGTCTCATATCCCAGTGTTGTGTTTGCACCTAGTGTTCAGTCCCACTGACACAGTGTACATGAACGCTGGCTCATTTATCCTGGCAATAGACCCAGGAATCATTATTACACTTACAGGATTCATCCTGGGAAGTGCAACACTGTCCAGCGTTCTTGTATTTTACAGCTCCCTCTTGAGGAAGTGTCCACCAGTGTTTAAGAGTTGCACTTGGCTTTACTCTCCATGGAAGAATGACCTTATTAATATATTCTCTTCCCTTTGTTCTTTTTTCCATTCTCATAACAATGTATCATCTTTTGTAGACGATGGTAGAACGTGTATGTTAGTGGCATCCACTGAGGATACCACTCTCATACCACAGTGGGCCAGTGGCATCCACTGAGGATACCACTCTCATACCACAGTGGGCCAGTGGCATCCACTGAGGATGCCACTCTCATACCACAATGGGCCAGTGCCATCCACTGAGGATGCCACTCTCATACCACAGTGGGCCAGTGCCATCCACTGAGGATACCACTCTCATACCACAGTGGGCCAGTGCCATCCACTGAGGATGCCACTCTAATACCACAGTGGGCCAGTGGCAACAATATGATGTTCAATGAAGAAATATCAGCTGCTCCATTATGGAAATAAAGACTGGTATGGAGTATGAAACATACTCAAATAATTCAACAGAGAGTAAGACTAATGTGAGAGACATTAGAGTGATCATGTCAAACAATCTCATTTACAAGGATCACAACAGTGTCACTATCATAACCGCAAGGAAAATGAAAAGCTGTATAACTAGAGCCTTCAAAACAAAATATGCCAAGTCACTTGTTGTCTTTAAGCTGGAGTACTGCTGTACTCTAACATCTATCTTCAAAGCAGGAGAAATTACAGACCTGGAGACTTCAAACTGAGTGCGTCATAGAGTCCAGGAGAGACAGAAGAAACAAAATACCATAAATTAAATTAGAAGAAATCCTTTAGACTTTTTCTCATGTAAAATCCAGGGCAAAAACTACGTCTAGTATCAGGTTCTTGCTTAAAGGAAATTGGACACTGACTAATGATAACAAAATGAGTGAAATACTGCAGTTACAATTTGACTTTGTGTTCAGTGAGCCATTAATCAGTCTAAAGATTGAAGACGCAAATGAGCTTTCATGTATGGGACAGAAATGCTGTTTACATCACAACTGCCGACCTAACGTATTTCTAGCCTTCACTTGCATTCTGCCCCAAGCCAAGACTTGTGGATCTCTATACTCATTAAGAATGGCAGGATACCACAATTTCTTGCCTTAAATCTTCTATGGAAAATAGACCTGAACACAGGTGTCATCCACTCCGCAAAAGTGAGAGCAAAGCAGTTGCACAAAGTTATATACCGATAACATTAACGTTACACTTTTATCAAAATCTTTGAAAGTTCTTAAGCAGCAAGATTACTAATTACATGGAATCACGACAATTCTACAACCCTGGGTACCATGGGACCATTACGATATGGTCGTGGATACACTGGAAAACAAGTCCTTGTCGAAGGCAAAAGCTTTCGACAAGAGTAATTAAGGTGAAATATTGCGCAAAATGCATGCAAAAAGAGTAACTGGAAAAGAGAGCAGATAGACATTTAACATTTTAACAAGTAAAACCCAGAAATTAAAAGTAAACACAGTGAAATTGGGGGCTTCCCTTGAGAAAATCTTTCTTCCTTAATTAAGGCACAGCAACTGCTCTTCCTATCTGACAGACACGGATAGAGATCAAAACGGTGTCATTCTCTACTGATGATACCAGAATGTGCACGAGACTGACGTCCATTGAGGACACTGTGAATCTTCCAGTTGTTTTAAACCAAGTTTTTCACTGGGCCACCGACAAAAATTTAATGTTCAATGAGGAAAAGCTGAAGAAAGAAACAGAGTACAAGATAAATTATTTAATACAACAGCAGCTCAGTGTGAGAGCCTTCCAGTGATAACAACACAGGATCTCACAATTAAACATCACAATAATCTATTTTATCGCAACCGCAAACAAAATGATGGGATGGATAACCAAAACAATGACAAGAGATGCAAAGAAAACGACGATTATCTTTCATATCACTTCTCTCTCTCTCTCTAAGCTGAGACCCTTCAATACAGGAGAAATTGCAGACCTAGAAAATAGAGAACCTTCACAGCTCATATAAATTCAATCAAATATCTGACCCACTAAAAACAGTGAAGTTCATTGAACTGTATCAGAACGTAGGCGAGAAACCTGTCATTAAGAACACTTGGGAAATTCTTTAGGATTGGTACGTTTGATATATCTTTGACGGGTTTCGATTGTTTTCCTATTTCTTCAGCCTTACTCTAGAACGGGCTTGTCTGGTGTCTGCCTGATCAACTAGGTTGTTGCTGTTGCCGGCCCGATGGCCCACATATTCATCACAGCCCGGTTGACACGGCACTTGGACGAGGTGCTTGAATTTGGTACCAAACTTGCACACTAAATAAATATGAAGGTGAAAGGCTTGGCAGATGGTGCACAATAGAGGGCACGATATACCTTACCTTTGATATACCTCTGAAGTTTCGAGATTTAGCTACTCTCGGAGCCCGGCCATGGGCCAGGCTCGTCTGGTGCTTGCCTCGTCAACCAGGCTGTTGCTGCTGGAGGCCCGCTGCCCCACATATCCATCACAGCCCGTTTGATCTGGCACCTGGTGAAGATATTTGTCCAGTTTCCTCTTGAAGGCTTCTACACTTGTTCCAGCCGTGTTTCTGATATCTTCTGGTAAGATGTAGAATAGTCTGGGACCCCGGGTGTTGATACAGTGTTCCCTTATTGTACCCACCGCACCCCTGCTCCTCACTGGGTTTATTTTAAACTTCCTCCCATATCTCTCACTCCAGTATATTGTTATGGCAGTGTGCAGATTTGGGACCAGGTTCTCTAGTACTTTCCAGGTACATATTATCATGTATCTCTCTCTCATCCGCTCCAATGAGTACATGTTCAAGACTTGAAGGCGTTCCCAGTAATTTAGGTGCTTTACTGGCTCAATGTGAGTCGTAAATGATCTCTGTATTTGTTCCAGCTCTTACATTTCTCCTACTTTGAACGGGGCTGTCAGCACTGAGCAATATTCTAAGTGAGGGAGCACTAGCGATTTGAATAGTGTCACCATCGGCATTATTTCCCCTTGTTTTGAAAGTTCTCAATACCCACCCCGTCATCTTCCTGGCTGTCGTGAGCTTTGTCTTGTTATGGTCTTTAAAAGAAAGGTCAGCTGACATAATTATTCCCAGGTCTTTTACGTGCTCCTTTCATTCTATTTGGTGACCCTCTTGAGTTTTGTATAGTGTTTCTTTTCAGTTCTTCATTCTTTCTATGCCTAAGCAGTTGGAACTTATCACCATTGAACGTCATGTTGTTCTCCACTGCCCACTGGAAAACTTTGCTTATGTCTTCCTATAATTTTTCAGTGTCCTCTACCGTAGTGACTTTCTTGCTTATTTTAGTGTTATCTCCATTGATGATACAAAAGTGTGACGGGTGTTTTTTTATCTATGTCTGCTATGAGGATGAGAAACAACAGAGGTGCCAGGATAGTGCCTTGGGGCACTGAGCTTTTTACCTCGCTGATGGTGGATCTTACTGTTCACTACTACTTTTTGTGTTCTTTGTGTTAGGAACTCGAAAATCCATCTGCCTACCTTCCCCGTAATGCCTATGGCCCTCATTTTGTACGCTATCACTCCATGATCGCATTTGTCAAACGCCTTTGCAAAATCTGTGTAAATCACATCAGTGTTTTGGTCGTCTTCCAATGCCTCCGTAATTCTGTCATAATGGTTCAGCAGCTGTGACAGGCATGATGGTCCTGCTCTAAAACCATGCTGGTTCGGGTTATGTTGGTTGTGCTGGTCCATGAACTTTGTAATCTGCCGTCTCATCACTCTTTCGAAGATTTGTATGATGAGTACAGTAAGAAATAACTCAATAAGTGTAAAAAGACCAAGACTCTTCAACATAAAGAGAATTACCAACATACCTCCAGCAATCTTGAAGAGCCAACTTAATAAGTTAAAGTAATTTTCTAATCAGCTGGGCTGTGGTTCTTACACTGTACAGTGTGTGGATGACACTAACAGCCTGGTCTTGGACCAGGCAGCGGGGGCAGTGACTTTTAAAAAAACGACTCAAAGTAAACCTTAGTTTCACATACAATAAGGGTGTGTTTACGTAATATAAGTGTGTTATATACAGCAAACTCTGACCACAAGTTAAGTGCAGCTCTGACCTGCACACACACACTGCACTAGAGCAGCCCAACACATCATCAGTCTGTATTCAATAAATTGAATTTCAACGATAAACACATAAACTGGAACCAGAAAAACCATGACCTTATTGGAATAATATGTTATCACGAATTTACTGAAATAAGCTAGTAACATGGATTTAAACCACTGTATTGAAAAGAGAGTCTCGGTGGTAATAAAAGTATGTTGCAGAAACATAGCATTAAAAAGAGAAGTTATATATGAAGATGCGTTACCTCTACAGCGAAGGTGAAGGATCACAGAACTTCTCAAAGGTTCCAGACTTTCTCAAGAATGAAAATAAACACTGGTTAGATGAGGTTAGGTTAAGAAAGGTTTCTCAGGAAACGGGACAAGTGTTTCCTGACGCGGAGAAACACAACTCGAAGCTCAAACTAAACACATCAGAATCAAGGAGACACACAACAGAGAATCCCTTAAATGGTTGTAGTGAACCTGAGGAAGACCCAGAGTGCAGCGCAGGAAGAACTTGTTGGAAGACCCAGAGTACAGCGCAGGAAGAACTTGATGGAAGACCCAGAGTACAGCACAGGAAGAACTTGTTGGAAGACCCAGAGTGCAGCGCAGGAAGAACTTGTTGGAAGACCCAGAGTGCAGCGCAGGAAGAACTTGATGGAAGACCCAGAGTACAGCACAGGAAGAACTTGTTGGAAGACCCAGAGTGCAGCGCAGGAAGAACTTGTTGGAAGACCCAGAGTGCAGCGCAGGAAGAACTTGTTGGAAGACCCAGAGTACAGCACAGAAAGAACTTGTTGGAAGACCCAGAGTGCAGCACAGGAAGAACTTGTTGAGAAGACCCAGAGAAGCCAGGAAGAACTTGTTGGAAGACCCAGAGTACAGCACAGGAAGAACTTGATGGAAGACCCAGAGTACAGCACAGAAAGAACTTGTTGGAAGACCCAGAGTGCAGCGCAGGAAGAACTTGATGGAAGACCCAGAGTGCAGCACAGGAAGAACTTGTTGGAAGACCCAGAGTACAGCACAGGAAGAACTTGTTGGAAGACCCAGAGTGCAGCACAGGAAGAACTTGTTGGAAGACCCAGAGTACAGCACAGAAAGAACTTGATGGAAGACCCAGATGCAGCACAGGAAGAACTTGTTGGAAGACCCAGAGTGCAGCACGAAGCTGGAAGGAACCTTGATGGAAGACCCAGAGTGCAGCACAGGAAGAACTTGTTGGAAGACCCAGAGTACAGCACAGGAAGAACTTGTTGGAAGACCCAGAGTGCAGCACAGGAAGAACTTGTTGGAAGACCCAGAGTACAGCACAGAAAGAACTTGATGGAAGACCCAGAGTGCAGCACAGGAAGAACTTGTTGGAAGACCCAGAGTGCAGCACAGGAAGAACTTGTTGGAAGACCCAGAGTACAGCACAGAAAGAACTTGATGGAAGACCCAGAGTACAGCGCAGGAAGAACTTGATGGAAGACCCAGAGTGCAGCGCAGGAAAAACTTGATGGAAGAGCCAGAGTGCAGTGCAGGAAGAACTTATTGGAAGACCCAGAGTACAGCACAGGAAGAACTTGATGGAAGAGCCAGAGTGCAGCGCAGGAAGAACTTGATGGAAGACCCAGAGTGCAGCACAGAAAGAACTTGATGGAAGACCCAGAGTACAGCACAGAAAGAACTTGATGGAAGACCCAGAGTACAGCACAGAAAGAACTTGATGGAAGACCCAGAGTACAGCACAGAAAGAACTTGATGGAAGACCCAGAGTACAGCACAGAAAGAACTTGATGGAAGACCCAGGGTACAGCGCAGGAAGAACTTGATGGAAGACCCAGAGTACAGCACAGGAAGAACTTGATGGAAGACCCAGAGTACAGCGCAGGAAGAACTTGATGGAAGACCCAGAGTGCAGCACAGGAAGAACTTGATGGAAGACCCAGAGTGCAGCACAGGAAGAACTTGATGGAAGACCCAGAGTGCAGCACAGGAAGAACTTGATGGAAGACCCAGAGTGCAGCACAGGAAGAACTTGATGGAAGACCGATTGCAGCACAGGAAGAACTTGATGACGTGCACCAGAAGAACTTTGGAAAAAGTGCCACAGAAGAACTTCTATGTCTTATCACTAATATTACATCCAACAAATTATTTCATTACGACTTTCAACATGCAAACATTCTATCTCTCTCTCTCTCTCTCTCTCTCTCTCTCTCTCTCTCTCTCTCTCTCTCATTTATCATGTGAATAAAATATACATTTTAAATACCAACCTATTAATGAAGCAACGTTTCGGTCAGTGTAGAACTTTATAAGTAAAAAAAACTCTACATGGAGCGAAACGTTGTCTCAATAACAGCATCCTTTGTAGCGTGTTTTTTCTTGACAGTTGTTGACAGTAGACCACTGAGATCCAACCATGAGGAAGATCACCTGATGTTGAACAACAGTGTTCTTGTCTCACACTGAGAACAACAGTGTTCTAGTCTCACACTGAGAACAACAGTGTTCTAGTCTCACACTGAGAACAACAGTGTTCTAGTCTCACACTGAGAACAACAGTGTTCTAGTCTCACACTGAGAACAACAGTGTTCTAGTCTCACACTGAGAACAACAGTGTTCTAGTCTCACACTGAGAACAACAGTGTTCTAGTCTCACACTGAGAACAACAGTGTTCTATCTCACACTGGAACAACAGTGTTCTCTCACACTGAGACAACAGTGTTCTAGTCTCACACTGAGAACAACAGTGTTCTAGTCTCACACTGAGAACAACAGTGTTCTAGTCTCACACTGAGAACAACAGTGTTCTAGTCTCACACTGAGAACAACAGTGTTCTAGTCTCACACTGAGAACAACAGTGTTCTAGTCTCACACTGAGAACAACAGTGTTCTAGTCTCACACTGAGAACAACAGTGTTCTAGTCTCACACTGAGAACAACAGTGTTCTAGTCTCACACTGAGAACAACAGTGTTCTAGTCTCACACTGAGAACAACAGTGTTCTAGTCTCACACTGAGAACAACAGTGTTCTAGTCTCACACTGAGAACAACAGTGTTCTAGTCTCACACTGAGAACAACAGTGTTCTAGTCTCACACTGAGAACAACAGTGTTCTAGTCTCACACTGAGAACAACAGTGTTCTACTCTCACACTGAGAACAACAGTGTTCTAGTCTCACACTGAGAACAACAGTGTTCTACTCTCACACTGAGAACAACAGTGTTCTAGTCTCACACTGAGAACAACAGTGTTCTAGTCTCACACTGAGAACAACAGTGTTCTAGTCTCACACTGAGAACAACAGTGTTCTAGTCTCACACTGAGAACAACAGTGTTCTAGTCTCACACTGAGAACAACAGTGTTCTAGTCTCACACTGAGAACAACAGTGTTCTAGTCTCACACTGAGAACAACAGTGTTCTAGTCTCACACTGAGAACAACAGTGTTCTACTCTCACACTGAGAACAACAGTGTTCTAGTCTCACACTGAGAACAACAGTGTTCTACTCTCACACTGAGAACAACAGTGTTCTAGTCTTACACTGAGAACAACAGTGTTCTAGTCTTACACTGAGAACAACAGTGTTCTAGTCTTACACTGAGAACAACAGTGTTCTAGTCTTCACACTGAGAACAACAGTGTTCTAGTCTCACACTGAGAACAACAGTGTTCTAGTCTCACACTGAGAACAACAGTGTTCTAGTCTCACACTGAGAACAACAGTGTTCTAGTCTCACACTGAGAACAACAGTGTTCTAGTCTCACACTGAGAACAACAGTGTTCTAGTCTTACACTGAGAACAACAGTGTTCTAGTCTCACACTGAGAACAACAGTGTTCTAGTCTCACACTGAGAACAACAGTGTTCTAGTCTCACACTGAGAACAACAGTGTTCTAGTCTCACACTGAGAACAACAGTGTTCTAGTCTCACACTGAGAACAACAGTGTTCTAGTCTCACACTGAGAACAACAGTGTTCTAGTCTCACACTGAGAACAACAGTGTTCTAGTCTTAAATTACAACACATTCACCAATATCAAAGTAAACACATAAATAACAATAATGGTGATGCACCAACAACAATAATGGTGATGCACCAACAACAATAATGGTGATGCACCAACAACAATAATGGTGATGCACCAACAACAATAATGGTGATGCACCAACAACAATAATGGTGATGCACCAACAACAATAACAGTGATGGTGATGCACCAACAACAATAACATTGATGGTGATGCACCAACAACAATAACAGTGATGGTGATGCACCAACAACAATAATGGTGATGCACCAACAACAATAATGGTGATGCACCAACAACAATAATGGTGATGCACCAACAACAATAATGGTGATGCACCAACAACAATAATGGTGATGCACCAACAACAATAACAGTGATGGTGATGCACCAACAACAATAACAGTGATGGTGATGCACCAACAACAATAACAGTGTGATGGTGATGCACCAACAACAATAATGGTGATGCACCAACAACAATAATGGTGATGCACCAACAACAATAATGGTGATGCACCAACAACAATAATGGTGATGCACCAACAACAATAATGGTGATGCACCAACAACAATAATGGTGATGCACCAACAACAATAACAGTGATGGTGATGCACCAACAATAATAACAGTGATGGTGATGCACCAACAACAATAACAGTGATGCACAAACAATAAAAGTGATGGTGATGCACCAACAACAATAACAGTGATGGTGATGCATCAACAACAATAACAGTGATGGTGATGCACCAACAACAATAACAGTGATGGTGATGCACCAACAACAATAAGTGATGGTGATGCACCGACAACAACAATAGTGATGGTGATGCACCAACAACAATAACAGTGATGGTGATGCACCAACAACAATAGCAGTGATGGTGATGCACCAACAACAATAAGTGATAGTGATGCACCAACAACAATAACAGTGATGGTGATGCACCAACAACAATAACAGTGATGGTGATGCACCAACAACAATAACAGTGATGGTGATGCACCAACAACAATAACAGTGATGGTGATGCACCAACAACAATAACAGTGATGGTGATGCACCAACAACAATAACAGTGATGGTGATGCACCAACAACAATAACAGTGATGGTGATGCACCAACAACAATAACAGTGATGGTGATGCACCAACAACAATAACAGTGATGGTGATGCACCAACAACAATAACAGTGATGGTGATGCACCAACAACAATAACAGTGATGGTGATGCACCAACAACAATAACAGTGATGGTGATGCACCAACAACAATAACAGTGATGGTGATGCACCAACAACAATAACAGTGATGGTGATACACCAACAATAACAGTGATGGTGATACACCAACAATAACAGTGATGGTGATGCACCAACAATAACAGTGATGGTGATACACCAACAATAACAGTGATGGTGATACACCAACAATAACAGTGATGGTGATGCACCAACAATAACAGTGATGGTGATACACCAACAATAACAGTGATGGTGATGCACCAACAATAACAGTGATGGTGATGCACCAACAATAACAGTGATGGTGATGATGCAGCAACTTGCACACCTAAACAATGCAACAATAAGCAATCATAAAAAACACTTGGGAATTTCTAGCCATTTCCTCATCAATGCCAACAACAACATCTGTCAGGTATTGCTTTCTGCTGAGGACTCACTCACTCTCTCTCACTCACTCACTCACTCACTCACTCACTCACTCACTCACTCACTCACTCACTCACACTCTCTCTCACTCTCACACACATTCGGTCAAGAAATTAAAGCAGATATGTTCATGACATACAAGCTACCCGAGGGTTTATATAGTGTATAATGACGTTTAAGGAAGGGGAGTCAATGTCCATTCGGCCCGGTTCCTGACAAGGCCTTCTAGAGGATGAAGGCCTGATCAACCAGGCTGTTACTGCCGGCCGCAGGAAGTCCAATTCAGATGAGTCAAAGGAGCGTTAGGAAGTACTTCATAACCTTGATGGTGGTAGGTGAGATACACTGGAAGTAAACATCATCCGAGATTTCAAGAGCAGACATGATAGCTACTTGGAGGTCAGAAATCAAACAATAAATGACAGGCATCGAGAACTGTGCAACAAACTCCAGGAAATACAACTAACAGAATAGTGTATTAATGTTGCTGGAATTACCCACAATATGTTAGGTAAAAGACACAAGTGCAACTAATGTGACATTTCATTGTGGCAACGTTTCGCTCTCCAGGAGCTTTATCAAGCCGCTTGATGAAGCTCCTGGAGAGCGAAACGTTGCCACAATAAAATGTCACATTAGCTGCATTTGTGTCCTTTTTACCTAAGAGAATAAAGAGAAGACTGGCCGGGTCTCGAACTATACATCGTTACCAGTAACCTATGAAGCTTATAACAGAATGGTTTTACAGCCAGAACTTTAGCGTCATGGTTGTATCAACCGTGACTACTGTCTCATCCCACAGCCTCAGAAGCTATCATGGTTGTATCAACCGTGACTACTGTCTCATCCCACAGCCTCAGAAGCTGTCATGGTTGTATCAACCGTGACTACTGTCTCATCCCACAGCCTCAGAAGCTGTCATGGTTGTATCAACCGTGACTACTGTCTCATCCCACAGCCTCAGAAGCTGTCATGGTTGTATCAACCGTGACTACTGTCTCATCCCACAGCCTCAGAAGCTGTCATGGTTGTATCAACCGTGACTACTGTATCATCCCACAACCTCAAAAGCTGTCATGGTTGTATCAACCGTGACTACTGTCTCATCCCACAGCCTCAGAAGCTGTCATGGTTGTATCAACCGTGACTACTGTCTCATCCCACAGCCTCAGAAGCTGTCATGGTTGTATCAACCGTGACTACTGTCTCATCCCACAGCCTCAGAAGCTGTCATGGTTGTATCAACCGTGACTACTGTCTCATCCCACAGCCTCAGAAGCTGTCATGGTTGTATCAACCGTGACTACTGTATCATCCCACAGCCTCAGAAGCTGTCATGGTTGTATCAACCGTGACTACTGTCTCATCCCACAGCCTCAGAAGCTGTCATGGTTGTATCAACCGTGACTACTGTATCATCCCACAGCCTCAGAAGCTGTCATGGTTGTATCAACCGTGACTACTGTCTCATCCCACAGCCTCAGAAGCTGTCATGGTTGTATCAACCGTGACTACTGTCTCATCCCACAGCCTCAGAAGCTGTCATGGTTGTATCAACCGTGACTACTGTATCATCCCACAGCCTCAGAAGCTGTCATGGTTGTATCAACCGTGACTACTGTCTCATCCCACAGCCTCAGAAGCTGTCATGGTTGTATCAACCGTGACTACTGTATCATCCCACAGCCTCAGAAGCTGTCATGGTTGTATCAACCGTGACTACTGTCTCATCCCACAGCCTCAGAAGCTGTCATGGTTGTATCAACCGTGACTACTGTATCATCCCACAGCCTCAGAAGCTGTCATGGTTGTATCAACCGTGACTACTGTATCATCCCACAGCCTCAGAAGCTGTCATGGTTGTATCAACCGTGACTACTGTATCATCCCACAGCCTCAGAAGCTGTCATGCTACATCACCTCTAAAAGCCATACAGTAAACACATCTGCTATATGGTTCAAATCTTCCTCTAGTCCTCTGTTTATTAACAAACCTTCATTACAACTTACCCCTGGGATTAACAAACCTTCATACAACTTACCCTGGGATTAACAAACCTTCATTACAACTTACCCCTGGGATTAACAAACCTTCAATACAACTTACCCCTGGGATTAACAAACCTTCATTACAACTTACCCTGGGATTAACAAACCTTCATTACAACTTACCCCTGGGATTAACAAACCTTCATTACAACTTACCCTGGGATTAACAAACCTTCATTACAACTTACCCCTGGGATTAACAAACCTTCATTACAACTTACCCCTGGGATTAACAAACCTTCATTACAACTTACCCCTGGGATTAACAAACCTTCATTACAACTTACCCCTGGGATTAACAAACCTTCATTACAACTTACCCTGGGATTAACAAACCTTCATTACAACTTACCCCTGGGATTAACAAACCTTCATTACAACTTACCCTGGGATTAACAAACCTTCATTACAACTTACCCCTGGGATTAACAAACCTTCATTACAACTTACCCCTGGGATTAACAAACCTTCATTACAACTTACCCCTGGGATTAACAAACCTTCATTACAACTTACCCCTGGGATTAACAAACCTTCATTACAACTTACCCTGGATTAACAAACCTTCATTACAACTTACCCTGGGATTAACAAACCTTCATTACAACTTACCCCTGGGATTAACAAACCTTCATTACAACTTACCCCTGGGATTAACAAACCTTCAATACAACTTACCCCTGGGATTAACAAACCTTCATTACAACTTACCCCTGGGATTAACAAACCTTCAATACAACTTACCCCTGGGATTAACAAACCTTCATTACAACTTACCCCTGGGATTAACAAACCTTCATACAACTTACCCTGGGATTAACAAACCTTCATACAACTTACCCTGGATTAACAAACCTTCAATACAACTTACCCTGGGATTAACAAACCTTCAATACAACTTACCCCTGGGATTAACAAACCTTCAATACAACTTACCCCTGGGATTAACAAACCTTCAATACAACTTACCCCTGGGATTAACAAACCTTCATTACAACTTACTCCTGGGATTAACAAACCTTCAATACAACTTACCCCTGGGATTAACAAACCTTCAATACAACTTACCCCTGGGATTAACAAACCTTCAATACAACTTACCCCTGGGATTAACAAACCTTCAATACAACTTACCCTGGGATTAACAAACCTTCAATACAACTTACCCCTGGGATTAACAAACCTTCAATACAACTTACCCCTGGGATTAACAAACCTTCAATACAACTTACCCCTGGGATTAACAAACCTTCAATACAACTTACCCCTGGGATTAACAAACTTTCACTCTGGCAGTGATTCACAATATCAGTGTCTGTACGCTCCCTGTTAACGTCAAGAAAAATAGTATTTTTTAAGTAATCTGAAGATAATTTCGGGAGCCACTGTCCTTATGCACCGGTCTCAGATCAAGCCTCACAGTTACTGGTTTGACCGACCAGACTGTTGGTGCTGGCCGCACGCAGTTCAACATATACACCACATCCCTGCTGATCAGGAACTGACTTACGGAACTTACCAAGTTCCCTCTTGAAGACAGCCAGGGATTTGTTGGCAGTTTTCCTTATTGATCAAGAGAGGTGCAGATAAAGAGTTCTGGTTCCCTTACAAATATCAGGTTCTCACTCAGTGTACTCACCGCACCTCTGCTTTTCATTGGAGGTATATTGCATCGTTTGTCAACATTCTTGCTTTTAAATGTAGTGATATAAGTGTGCAGGTTTAGGACCAGTCTCTCCTGAATTTTCCAGATGTAAGTATCTTTCTCGCTTGCATTCTAAGGAGTACAGTCCAAAGGACTTTTAGCATTCTCAGTAGTTCAGACTGACTGAATTTATACGAGCAGTGAAGGTTCTCTGTACGTTTTCCAGTTCTATATTTTTTTCTGTCTGGGGTCGTTAGTATACAGCAATATTCCAACATAGAAAAAAACAAGCAACTTTCAAAATAATCATAATTGGCTTGTCATCCTGCCCTTCACAATTGCTACATTGCGATGCGGTCCTGGATGCTCTACAAGACAAGATAATTACTGACGTCGTATATACTGATTTTGCAAAAGTATTTGACAAATGCGACCATGGTGTGATTGCGCGCAAAAAATGCGTGCAAAAGGAATAACTAGAAAAGTTAGCAGTTGGATATTGAGCTTCTTAAGAGAATCCATAGTAGTAGTAGTAAACAGAGTGACGTCAGAGACTGCCACAGTAAAAAATTGTTCCTCAAGGCACGGTACACGGTACACTCTTATATTCAACATTGACAAGGACATATATCACAGCACTGTAGCATCCTTTGCTGATGACACCACAATATCTATGAGCGACACCTGACGAAGACACAACGAATCTTCATGCAGATATAAATCAAGTGTTCACCTGGCCCCAGACAACAACATGATGTTCAACAAGGACAAGTTCCAGTTGTTCCGTTTGGGAAGAATGACAGAAATAAAGACTGTAATGGAGTACAGGACAAACTCAAATCATTCGATAAAGCCAAAGTCCCAAGTGAGAGATTTAGGATTACGTAATGATGTTGGATGATCTTACATTTAAGGATCACAACAATGTTGTGACTGCTACCACAATGACAGGCTGAATAACTAGAACTTTCAAGACAAAGATGCTGAGCCAATGATGATATTCTTCAAGTGACTTATTTTCTCCAGACTGGAATACTGTTGTATACTAACGGCATCCTTCAAGCAGTTGAGATAGTCGAGCAGGAAAATGTACAGAGAAATTTCACTGTCCCATAAACATTCAATCAAGTATCTGAACTAATGGGAATGCTTCAAGTTCCTTCAACTGTTGTCCATGGAATGTAGACGAGAAAGACACATATTAATACACACCAAACCTGAACAATGAAATCACTCTTTATGGCAACAAGAGACTTGGCAGACGGTGCAAAATACCTCCACTCAAGCAGGTGCGCGATCAGTACACTAGAGAGAACTCAATGAGTGTCAGAGGTCCCCGACTCTTCAACACCCTCCCTCCAGGCATACAGGTTATTACCAACAAACCTCTGGCGGTATTCAGATGGCAACTGGACATGTTATTTAAATCAGTGCCTGACCAGCAAGACTGCGATTCAAGTGTTGGACCGCATGCGGATAGCAGTAACAGCCTGGTTGATCAGGTCCTGAGCTTCCAGGAGGCCTGGTCTGGGACCGGGCCGCAGGTATCATATTTTTTCTTTACGGTTGTGATGACAACATTGTCGTGATTCTTGATTGTTATAATCAAAACCAAGCACTAAACCCACCAGGGTCATACAGTGCTTACGTGATTCTTTAATGTGATATTTTCTGACATCGTCGCTCCCATGTCTCTCACTCTATTGAGTGATTTAAATTTGTCTTATATTATGTTTTAATCTTCCTCAATCTTTCCTTAACAGAGTAACTGATGTGTCCTGGTTGAACGTTTTGTTTTTACTGTCTTAATGGAAGACTAAATGTGACATGACTAATGTCCCTGTCTATGTCAAATATAATAATGAGAAGCGAATACTGTGCTTTGAGGAAGAGAGCTTTTTACTGTGGCAGTCCACGATTTCGCTCCGTATATTACTCTCTGGTTTTTATTTGTTAAGAAATTTAATATCCACATGCCCATTTTTTCAGTTATTCCTTTTTTTCACGAACTTTGTTCACTATTACACCATAGTGGCATTTGTCAAAGACTTTTGCAAACTCAGTGTACACTACAACTACATTTTGTTGTTTTCCAGGTGTTGCAACAGTAAAAGGCAGGTGCTTGTTGTTTTCCAGGTGTCGCAACAGTAAAAGGCAGGTGCTTGTTGTTTTCCAGGTGTCGCAACAGTAAAAGGCAGGTGCTTGTTGTTTTCCAGGTGTCGCAACAGTAAAAGGCAGGTGCTTGTTGTTTTCCAGGTGTCGCAACAGTAAAAGGCAGGTGCTTGTTGTTTTCCAGGTGTCGCAACAGTAAAAGGCAGGTGCTTCTTGTTTTCCAGGTGTCGCAACAGTAAAAGGCAGGTGCTTGTTGTTTTCCAGGTGTCGCAACAGTAAAAGGCAGGTGCTTGTTGTTTTCCAGGTGTCGCAACAGTAAAAGGCAGGTGCTTGTTGTTTTCCAGGTGTCGCAACAGTAAAGGCAGGTGCTTGTTGTTTTCCAGGTGTTGCAACAGTAAAAGGCAGGTGCTTGTTGTTTTCCAGGTGTCGCAACAGTAAAAGGCAGGTGCTTGTTGTTTTCCAGGTGTCGCAACAGTAAAAGACAGGTGCTTGTTGTTTTCCAGGTGTCGCAACAGTAAAAGGCAGGTGCTTGTTGTTTTCCAGGTGTCGCAACAGTAAAAGGCAGGTGCTTGTTGTTTTCCAGGTGTCGCAACAGTAAAAGGCAGGTGCTTGTTGTTTTCCAGGTGTTGCAACAGTAAAAGGCAGGTGCTTGTTGTTTTCCAGGTGTCGCAACAGTAAAAGGCAGGTGCTTGTTGTTTTCCAGGTGTCGCAACAGTAAAAGGCAGGTGCTTGTTGTTTTCCAGGTGTCGCAACAGTAAAAGGCAGGTGCTTGTTGTTTTCCAGGTGTCGCAACAGTAAAAGGCAGGTGCTTGTTGTTTTCCAGGTGTCGCAACAGTAAAAGGCAGGTGCTTCTTGTTTTCCAGGTGTCGCAACAGTAAAAGGCAGGTGCTTGTTGTTTTCCAGGTGTTGCAACAGTAAAAGGCAGGTGCTTGTTGTTTTCCAGGTGTCGCAACAGTAAAAGGCAGGTGCTTGTTGTTTTCCAGGTGTTGCAACAGTAAAAGGCAGGTGCTTGTTGTTTTCCAGGTGTCGCAACAGTAAAAGGCAGGTGCTTCTTGTTTTCCAGGTGTCGCAACAGTAAAAGGCAGGTGCTTGTTGTTTTCCAGGTGTTGCAACAGTAAAAGGCAGGTGCAACCTCCTCCAAAAGCATGGTGCCTTGGGTTGTGCAATTACTTTCATTCTATGTACTTAGTAATCTTGCTTAAGACACTTTCCAAGGTTTTGATGTGTAATGTTGGCGCTACAGATTTATAGTTTTTTTGGAAATTGCTTTGCTGCCACCCTTGCTTAACGGGGGCTATGTTGATAGCTTTTAATGTCTGTGGGATGACACAGGCTTGTGTCCAGACTCTTTCTCTATAAATTATTTAAGGTCCGAGGTAATGGTTTCTCGCAATTGTTAAATAATATATAGTTCCAAGAGTCTGGGCCTGGGACATAGTGCAAGGGCATCCCATCAGCGGCTTCACCGACATCAGTGGTGAGAGTTACGTCGGAAATTGCCGAGATGTCGGTACCATTTCGAGTATCGTTTATGTAAAACTCACTTTGATCTCTCTCTCTCTCTCTCTCTCTCGTTAGACTGATTAATGGCTCATTGAACAAAGCTGTACTGTGACTTAGGCATTTCACTCATTTCCTTATCATCCTCAGTGAATGCTTCGTCTCCTCTAAGGCCAAATACTAGATGTGATTTTTGCTCTAGATTTTTCATATGACAAAAAATATTCGGGATTTCTTCATATTTTATTTATGAGTGTTGCCTTTCTTACCTACACTATATGACGCATTTAGCTTGAGCCTGACGTTGTCCATTTCTTTAATCAGTGTTTCCTTTCGTTCTTCAGGAAGTCTGCTGCCTGTAACAGCCACAGTATTTCTAATATGCATCTTCCCTTTTTCGTTGAGGTATGTGTCTTAGCATACTTAGTGCCAATGAGCTCAGATCCAAGCCAGGGTATATTATGTGAACTCAAAACTGTTTAAACAATGCCAATAACTGGACTGCTTCAATCAATAGTTCTTTCATGACTTGAATATAGTTCTGGTCTCAGCGTCTATCAGTGCAAAAGAGCAGACCTGGAAAATGTACAGAGGTCTTGTACAGCCAGCAGAGAATCAATAAACACCTAAAATATTGGGAAGTGTTCCTCCCTGGAATGAAGGAGAGAAATACCCAGAAATCCAGGGATCTGGCTGAGTGGAGGAAGTATTGTGTATTTTGATACAGTGTGTGCAGGTTCGAATGCTGCTGTGGACTGAGAGATAATGTTTATGTCGTGCCGAATAAGTAAAACTTGAGATTTTGACTTAAATAGCAACGCACTTCTTGCCGAATAGGCCAAGCGAAAATTTGTGTATAAAATAATTTCGCAAAAATCATTCTGAATCTAACGAAAAAAATATATTTCATTGTGTTTATTATTAAATTATTGCAAACTTATCTAAAATCTATTTAGTTGTATTAGGCTAAATTAAATTGCACTTGTTATAATAAGATTAGGAAAGTTTTCTAAGATCCTTTTGGTACAAAATTATCAATTTTTACATTAACATAAATGAAAAAAAATATATCTTTAAACGTTTAAGAGAAAATTTTAGAAAGGACTTAATTTTAAATGAGTTCTTGCTAATTGACCAATTTTACCTATTCGGCACGACACACAATAAATAAATAAATAAATAAATATATATATATTAGAGAGAGAGAGAGAGAGAGAGAGAGAGAGAGAGAGAGAGAGAGAGAGAGAGAGAGAGAGAGAGAGAGAGAGAGAGAGAAGAGACAGAGACAGAGACAGAGAGAGACAGAGAGAGACAGACAGACAGACACACACACACACACACACACACACACACTTGAGGATCGGATCCCTAATCTTCACACTGCCATAACTTACTGGCGCGTGAGATATGGAAGGAAATGTAGAACAAAGTCAGTGGAACATTCAGAGAAGGGAAACTGGTCCAACATCTCCAGAAAGTTGCTGATACGTCTTGGTGTAATAGTTGTGTGGTCCTGTGGACCACTGGCATCAACAGCTTGCTTAACCAGATGGTGATCAGGGAAGCCTGGCATTAGGCCAAGCTATGAAAGTGACAGGTAGGGAGGAGGGAGGTGGTGGTGAGGAAGCACTAGTAAGTCAGCTCGTACTGACATCTACATAACACCAGCTGCCCCAACATGGACACACAGCTCTGACATCTACATAACACCAGCTGTCACAACATGGACACACAGCTCTGACATCTACATAACACCAGCTGCCCCAACATGGACACACAGCTCTGACATCTACATAACACCAGCTGCCCCAACATGGACACACAGCTGGACCTTCACTGCTCATCATGACATCAGTATGCAATGTATCATTATTTTTAACACCGAACTACCTCAGCGATCAAGTCTGGCAGCTGTATCCTACCCAAGCTGTATCCTGTCCAAGCTGTATCCTGCCCAAGCTGCATCCTGCCCAAGCTGCATCCTACCCAAGCTGTATCCTGCCCAAGGCGCATCCTGCCCAATCTGCATCCTACCCAATCTGCATCCTACCCAAGCTGCATCCTTCCCAAGCTGTATCCTTCCCAAGCTGTATCCTGCCCAAGCTGCATCCTGCCCAAGCTGTATCCTGCCCAAGGCACATCCTGCCCAAGGTGCATCCTGCCCAATCTGCATCCTACCCAATCTGCATCCTACCCAAGCTGCATCCTACCCAAGCTGTATCCTGCCCAATCTGCATCCTACCCAAGCTGCATCCTACCCAAGCTGCATCCTTCCCAAGCTGTATCCTTCCCAAGCTGTATCCTACCCAAGCTGTATCCTACCCAAGCTGTATCCTGCCCAAGCTGCATCCTGCCCAAGCTGTATCCTGCCCAAGCTGCATCCTACCCAATCTGCATCCTACCCAAGCTGCATCCTACCCAAGCTGCATCCTACCCAAGCTGTATCCTTCCCAAGCTGTATCCTACCCAAGCTGTATCCTACCCAAGCTGTATCCTACCCAAGCTGTATCCTGCCCAAGCTGCATCCTACCCAATCTGCATCCTACCCAAGCTGCATCCTACCCAAGCTGCATCCTACCCAAGCTGTATCCTTCCCAAGCTGTATCCTTCCCAAGCTGTATCCTGCCCAAGCTGTATCCTACCCAAGCTGTATCCTGCCCAAGCTGTATCCTACCCAAGCTGTATCCTACCCAAGCTGTATCCTTCCCAAGCTGTATCCTTCCCAAGCTGTATCCTTCCCAAGGTGTATCCTGCCCAAGCTGTATCCTACCCAAGCTGTATCCTGCCCAAGCTGTATCCTACCCAAGCTGTATCCTACCCAAGCTGTATCCTGCCCAAGCTGTATCCTACCCAAGCTGTATCCTACCCAAGTTAGCTCAGCCTAAATTTAAATGTGCTGATTAGTATTAGTAAATTATTATAATCAAAACTAAGAGGAAAACCCACAAGGGTCATACAGCGCCGTCAGTATTAGTAAACCTTGTTAGATTAGTAATGATCAAGCTGGATTTACATAATTTTTTGGAACAATAACTAGCACAAGCTAACAATAACTACACACACACACACTATGTGTACATGTGTATATGTATGTATTTGCAGGTATTAAATTTTATTTAACATTTCTGTATCTTTCTGTGATGATTACAATAGTTTCATCGTGCAGGCTAAACCATCCTAAGAAATGGTAATAGTAACTGCAGTTCTGCTGGAACTACAGCATCTTTGAAGATGCTGTAGTTACTGAATCTGCATAGAATAAGAGAACACCTAAACTATTGGGAATTTCTCCTCTCTTATAACTGAATAAATACTGTACATGGAAGACATGTGAGAGCCGGGTCACTAACCTGTACACTACTAAAACAACTTAAATGCAATCAACCTGCATTACTGCACATGCTGTAAGTCCCTTGAAATGTGCTCTAGAACACACGCGAGAAAGATATAATATAAATAACAAAAAGGCACAATACAGTGGCTGGAACAATACACAAATAACCCGCCACGACGTTTCGATCCGACTTTGACCATTTATAAGTCACACTAACAAAAAGGAGAAAAGGAGGGAGTATATATAGATCAGCAGACATTGACGGGGCAAGAGAGGGAGTAGTGGAGTCAGTCAAATAATAAGAAAGAGGAGTACTGCAAGGGAACTAGGGGCCCACAGAGGGTAGGAGCAAGAAACACAGAGGTGGAAAAATAATAAAAGACAAAAAACCCAAAGCAGAAGAAAAAACCCAAAGAAGAAAGAGAAAAGGGAGAAGGGGAAAATTCATATAAGGAAATTTGTGTATAAGGGAGGATTCAACCCGACGGCGACTGTGAAAGCTGAAAGTAGGGTAGACAGTTTTAGCAGAAAACCAGTCAATAGGATGACTGTGATCTCTGACATGACAGAAAAGAACATTGTTGGTGTCAGCAAGCCTAACACTGCTTTTGTGCTCTCTGAGACAGTCAGAAAGTGATCGGCCAGTTTCTCCAAAGTACTGAAGAGGACAGGAGGAACAAGAAATAGAGTAGACACCAGGAGCATCTATAGAGGAAGGAGAGGTATGAACTAGATTAGTGCGAAGAGTAAGTTTGATGTCTAAGGAACGAAGAGAGTTGTTGAGATTAGAAAGACCGGAAATATAGGGAAGGCAGAGGACAGGAGAGTTCCCAGGAGTAGAGAGTTTAGGAGAGAAGAAAGTCCGTTTAGCACGTGAGAAGGCAGAGTCTATGAAATGGGAAGGGTAGCCAAGACGGGAAAATGAATTATGAAGAGTGGAAATTTCTGCTTCAAGGAACTGAGAATCACAAATGCGGAGAGCACGGGAAAAGAGGGAGATAAGAACACTTTTGTTGACAGAGGAAGCATGATAAGAAAAGTAGTGTATGTACATGCCACTGTGCATAGGCTTGCGGTACACGGAAAAAGCAAAACCTGTAACTGAGCGATGGACATGAACATCAAGGAAAGGAAGCAAAGAATTAGATTCCCATTCAGCTTTAAACTTAATGGAAGGGGCAAGATTATTAAGAGCATCAAGAAATGGTTGGAAGAGACTAGAGTCATGAGGCCAAAGAGCAAAGATGTCATCTACATAGCGGAGCCAGAGTGAAGGACGCTCATCAACTGTTCTTCCTACCAGACACCTGACACCAGACACCTGACACCAGACACCTGACACCAGACCACCAGGCACCTGACACCAGACCACCAGGCACCTGACACTAGACTACCAGGCACCTGACACAGACTACCAGACACCTGACACCAGACACAAGACACCAGACTACCAGACACCTGACACTAGACTACCAGATACCTGACACCAGACTACCAGACACAAGACACCAGACTACCAGGCACCGCCTGTCGTCCTACTCTACCTTTCTTCTGGAAACATATACCCTCATGGAACTACCTGCCCGCACATTGCAAGCTCTTCAAAATGTGTTTTCTGTAACACAAAAGGCCTAGAGCTATCATTCAACTCCCTAATGTGGTTGTTTTGCATCTTTTGTCGCTTGTCCGTGATTTATTGCATTATGAATAACACTCGCCAACTGCTATCCCAATTTTCTAGACTTTTTCCTTCCTCCTCTCTCGCTGTTACCTCTTACAAATCTGTTCTTCTCAACACCCATAGAGCGCCATTATCATTACTGTTTTTATGCAAGTGCTTGAATGAGCAGGTCTTATCCAGATCGCTGCTACAGGACAGGTAGGTCAACCTTCACTGCTACAGGACAGGTAGGTCAACCTTCACTGCTACAGGACAGGTAGGTCAACCTTCACTGCTACAGGACAGGTAGGTAAACCTTCACTGCTACAGGACAGGTAGGTCAACCTTCACTGCTACAGGACAGGTAGGTAAACCTTCACTGCTACAGGACAGGTAGGTCAACCTTCACTGCTACAGGACAGGTAGGTCAACCTTCACTGCTACAGGACAGGTAGGTCAACCTTCACTGCTACAGGACAGGTAGGTCAACCTTCACTGCTACAGGACAGGTAGGTCAACCTTCACTGCTACAGGACAGGTAGGTCAACCTTCACTGCTACAGGACAGGTAGGTAAACCTTCACTGCTACAGGACAGGTAGGTCAACCTTCACTGCTACAGGACAGGTAGGTAACACCTCACTGCTACGGACAGAGTCAACCTTCACTGCTGACAGGACAGGCTAGAGCACTTCACTGCTAAGGCAGTTGTGCATCTTTCACTGCTACGGACAGGTAGGTCAACCTTCACTGCTACAGGACAGGTATGTCCACCTTCACTGCTACGTACAGAGTAGTCAAGCCTTCACTGTACAGACAGGTAGGTCTATCCTCACTGCTACAGGACAGGTAGGTCAACCTTCACTGCTACAGGACAGGTAGGTCAACCTTCGCTGCTACAGGACAGGTAGGTCAACCTTCACTGCTACAGGACAGGTAGGTCAACCTTCACTGCTACAGGACAGGTAGGTCAACCTTCGCTGCTACAGGACAGGTAGGTCAACCTTCACTGCTACAGGACAGGTAGGTCAACCTTCACTGCTACAGAACAGGTAGGTCAACCTTCACTGCTACAGAACAGGTAGGTCAACCTTCACTGCTACAGGACAGGCAGGTCAACCTTCACTGCTACAGAACAGGTAGGTCAACCTTCACTGCTACAGAACAGGTAGGTCAGCCTTCGCTGCTACAGAACAGGTAGGTCAACCTTCGACTCCGCTCAACAAATTACACAGGTTAGTCTTTTCTAAGAATAAAGATTTGCTAAAACACGAAGGGAAAATGTTTTTATTGAAGTGGGGAAGGCCAAACAAGAGTTTTTCTAGGTGTTACAGCCTGAGTGGCAAGACCATTTACTAAACTATGTTTATACGAGGGTTGAGAATAACGAGACGTAAAATTGAAGGCTTCCACGCTAGAAAATTAAATAGTCTCATAGCACAACGTGCTAGATCCCAACAAGCCAACAATGATTTTATTACCTTGTCGAGTATAGAGCTTTTACCCGGGACCAACACACATCGTTAGGATATAGGTTAAGTTTCGAGCCTTCTAGTGGGGGCGCTAAATATATTGACATTGCTAAGTTCTTTAGTAATGTGGAAAAATAAGGTGATCTATCCCCGGAAACGTTCAACATCTGGGAAGGCATGTTGTAAGTCATACCATGAACTAAAAGATCCTAGATCACCTTACGAAAAGAAAGTGAAAGTAGTAGCAGTACACTGTGGGTCCTCCCACAATGTAGCACTTATATAGACCAGAGTAGCAGTACACTGTGGGTCCTCCCACAATGTAGCACTTATATAGACCAGAGTAGCAGCACACTGTGGGTCCTCCCACAATGTAGCACTTATATAGACCAGAGTAGCAGCACACTGTGGGTCCTCCCACAATGTAACTCTTATATAGACCAGAGTAGCAGTACACTGTGGGTCCTCCCACAATGCAACACTTATATAGACCAGAGTAGCAGCACACTGTGGGTCCTCCCACAATGTAGCACTTATATAGACCAGAGTAGCAGCACACTGTGGG
The DNA here is from genome assembly GCA_009830355.1 of Cherax destructor. Classification (NCBI taxonomy): domain Eukaryota; kingdom Metazoa; phylum Arthropoda; class Malacostraca; order Decapoda; family Parastacidae; genus Cherax; species Cherax destructor. The sequence continues at coordinate 76,008 of WNWK01005636.1, forward strand.
TCCTCCCACAGTAACTCTTATATAGACAGTAGCAGTACACTGTGGGTCCTCCCACAATGCAACATTATAAGACCAGAGTAGCAGCACACTGTGGGTCCTCCCACAATGTAGCACTTATATAGACCAGAGTAGCAGCACACTGTGGGTCCTCCCACAATGTAGCACTTATATAGACCAGAGTAGCAGCACACTGTGGGTCCTCCCACAATGTAACTCTTATATAGACCAGAGTAGCAGTACACTGTGGGTCCTCCCACAATGCAACACTTATATAGACCAGAGTAGCAGCACACTGTGGGTCCTCCCACAATGTAACTCTTATATAGACCAGAGTAGCAGTACACTGTGGGTCCTCCCACAATGTAGCACTTATATAGACCAGAGTAGCAGCACACTGTGGGTCCTCTCACAATGTAACTCTTATATAGACCAGAGTAGCAGCACACTGTGGGTCCTCCCACAATGTAGCACTTATATAGACCAGAGTAGCAGCACACTGTGGGTCCTCCCACAATGTAACTCTTATATAGACCAGAGTAGCAGTACACTGTGGGTCCTCCCACAATGTAGCACTTATATAGACCAGAGTAGCAGCACACTGTGGGTCCTCCCACAATGTAGCACTTATATAGACCAGAGTAGCAGTACACTGTGGGTCCTCCCACAATGCAACACTTATATAGACCAGAGTAGCAGCACACTGTGGGTCCTCCCACAATGTAACTCTCATATAGACCAGAGTAGCAGTACACTGTGGGTCCTCCCACAATGTAACTCTCATATAGACCAGAGTAGCAGTACACTGTGGGTCCTCCCACAATGTAACACTTATATAGACCAGAGTAGCAGTACACTGTGGGTCCTCCCACAATGTAACTCTTATATAGACCAGAGTAGCAGCACACTGTGGGTCCTCCCACAATGTAACACTTATATAGACCAGAGTAGCAGCACACTGTGGGTCCTCCCACAATGTAACTCTTATATAGACCAGAGTAGCAGCACACTGTGGGTCCTCCCACAATGTAACTCAAATAGACCAGAGTAGCAACACACTTTGGGTATACCATCATAGGGTAGGGCAGTAACACAATGTGGGTATACCATCATAGGGTAGAGTAATAACACACTGTGGGTATACCATCATAGGGTAGGGTAGTAACACACTGTGGGTATACCATCATAGGGTAGGGTAGTAACACACTGTGGGTATACCATCATAGGGTAGGGTAGTAACACACTGTGGGTATACCATCATAGGGTAGGGTAGTAACACACTGTGGGTATACCATCATAGGGTAGAGTAATAACACACTGTGGGTATACCATCATAGGGTAGAGTAATAACACAATGTGGGTATACCATCATAGGGTAGAGTAATAACACACTGTGGGTATACCATCATAGGGTAGGGTAGTAACACACTGTAGGTATACCATCATAGGGTAGGGTAGTAACACACTGTGGGTATACCATCATAGGGTAGGGTAGTAACACACTGTGGGTATACCATCATAGGGTAGAGTAATAACACACTGTGGGTATACCATCATAGGGTAGGGTAGTAACACACTGTGGGTATACCATCATAGGGTAGGGTAGTAACACACTGTAGGTATACCATCATAGGGTAGGGTAGTAACACACTGTAGGTATACCATCATAGGGTAGGGTAATAACACACTGTAGGTATACCATCATAGGGTAGGGTAGTAACACACTGTGGGTATACCATCATAGGGTGAGGTAGTAACACACTGTAGGTATACCATCATAGGGTAGGGTAGTAACACACTGTAGGTATACCATCATAGGGTAGGGTAGTAACACACTGTAGGTATACCATCATAGGGTAGGGTATTAACACACTGTGGGTATACCATCATAGGGTAGGGTAGTAACACACTGTGGGTATACCATCATAGGGTAGGGTAGTAACACACTGTAGGTATACCATCATAGGGTAGGGTAGTAACACACTGTAGGTATACCATCATAGGGTAGGGTAGTAACACACTGTGGGTATACCATCATAGGGTAGGGTAGTAACACACTGTAGGTATACCATCATAGGGTAGGGTAGTAACACACTGTGGGTATACCATCATAGGGTAGGGTAGTAACACACTGTGGGTATACCATCATAGGGTAGGGTAGTAACACACTGTAGGTATACCATCATAGGGTAGAGTAATAACACACTGTGGGTATACCATCATAGGGTAGGGTAGTAACACACTGTAGGTATACCATCATAGGGTAGGGTAGTAACACACTGTAGGTATACCATCATAGGGTAGGGTAGTAACACACTGTGGGTATACCATCATAGGGTAGGGTAGTAACACACTGTAGGTATACCATCATAGGGTAGGGTAGTAACACACTGTGGGTATACCATCATAGGGTAGGGTATTAACACACTGTGGGTATACCATCATAGGGTAGGGTAGCAACACACTGCTTGTGTTCCCACAATGTATCTTATATACACTATGGTAGCAACACACTGCTTGTGTTCCCACAATGTATCTTATATACACTATGGTAGCAACACACTGCTTGTGTTCCCACAATGTATCTTATATACACTATGGTAGCAACACACTGCTTGTGTTCCCACAATGTGTCTTATATACACTATGGTAGCAACACACTGCTTGTGTTCCCACAATGTATCTTATATACACTATGGTAGCAACACACTGCTTGTGTTCCCACAATGTATCTTATATACACTATGGTAGCAACACACTGCTTGTGTTCCCACAATGTATCTTATATACACTATGGTAGCAACACACTGAGAATTACTCATTGGAGTGTAAGATGATGTCAGAAAACAAGGTATGCCAAGCCAATGATGATACTTTTAAAAGTAACTTGTTGTTTCTAAGCTAGATGACTAGTGTATTCCAACAGCTCCGTTCAAGGCCGGCGAAACAGCAGGTCTGGGGAATGTGCAGAGATCCTTCAATATGAACATCTGAAGTCCTTCACTCTTTACTCCTTGGAATGTAGGCGAGAGCTACACAATAATCTACACCTGGAAAATTCTAGGAGTACTGGTATTAAACCTGCACACACAAATCGTTCCCAATGAAAGCAAGAGGCTTGGCAAACGGTGCAAAATACCCCCATCTAAAAGCAGGGAACAAAGAGTACACTAAGAGAACCGTTAGTCATGTACTGTATGCTAAAGTCTTAATGTACTCCTCCGGCCATATGTTGGGTGTGATGATCACGACTGGATGCCACTAATTTATCTTCTCCTTCAGAGTTAACCCCAGCAGAAACTTGCTTGACCACCACTGCAACCTCTCATTATTGTCTCTCCTTACGTGTTTGTATTTATTAATAGTGTCACATCATCTGCAGAGATACACAGAATTCGATCCCATTTTTCAAGTTATTTACATATCAGGAATAGTAGTCATCCTTGAGAGACCCCATTTGTTACTCTCGCTCACCATGACTTCGTTCTGTTATATGTTGTTTCCTGGGTCACCGGTACTGAGGCCCGGTCCTGAACCAGACCTCTTGCTTCATGACGTTTTCAACCATGCACTTGGTGCTAGAAGTACAAAGTCCAACACAACTACGTTGATCTGGAACCTCTGAATAAGTAAATCAAGTTCCTTTTGAAGTCAAATTTTTTTTGAAGAATAATTACCTATACAAATGGAGAGAGAATGCTGAAAAGTCTTGGACCCTTTGCACTTGGTATCTCTTAGTGAGGTAATACGTTTACTTCGTTTACTTGCCATAGGTCTTTCAAGGACTACATGATCCACAGTACGACTTTATCATTCACTGCTGATTCCTCTCCTAGCTTGTGGCTCACTCTATGGAACGTATACTTGTAAATATGTTTGTGAAGACAGAGAAGATGGAAACTTGACTTCTGACTATCATCATCAACAGACAATACTGCTTTCTGGCCTGTCCTAAATTATCTTACTCTGAAACTATGTGTAGTTTGGTTACAGAGATAAGGGGAATGTCCTACGAAGAAAGGTTAAGGGAAATCGGCCTGACGACACTGGAGGACAGGAGGGTTAGGGAAGACATGATAACGATATACAAAATACTGCGAGGAATAGACAAGGTGGACAGAGACAGAATGTTCCAGACAGGGGACACAGAAACAAGGGGTCACAATTGGAAGTTGAAGACTCAGATGACCCAAAGGGATGTTAGGAAGTATTTTTTCAGTCATAGTGTGTGTGTGTGTGTACTCACCTATTTGTACTCACCTATTTGTGGTTGCAGGGGTCAGTCTGCTCCTGGCCGCCTCTTCCTGATTGCTACTAGGTCCTCTCTCCCTGCTCCATGAGCTTTATCAAACTAGTCTTAAAACTATGTATGGTTCCTGCCTCACTATGTCGCTTTCCAAGCTATTCCACTTCTGACAACTCTATGACTGAAGAAATACTTCTAACATCCTTTGACTCATAGAGTTTACTCCATTGTGACCCCTTGTTTCTGTGTCCCTCTGAACATCTTGTCTCTCACCTTATCTATTCCTCGCAGTATTTTATATGTCGTTATCATGTCTCCTAACCCTCCTGTGTGTGTGTGTGTGTGTGTTCTCTGTCTGTCTGTGTGTCTGTTGTCTGTGTGTGTCTGTCTGTCTGTCTGTGTCTGTCTGTATCTGTCTGTCTGTCTGTCTCAGAGAGAGAGAGAGGGAGAGGGTGGGGTGGCTGGGAAGGAAAGTGAGAGTAGTTGGTTGTGCTCGTATACACAACATTATTAGCAGAATCAATATTTGGAGGTTATCCTCACCACTTCTAGCCCCGCCTCACCTGTTGCTTCACCCACACTGCACTTGTTTGTTGATGCACTTCCCATGACCCTTCACTCTCCTCTTCTGCTTCCACCTCACCCACACTGCACTTGTTGTTTGTGGGTGTAACTGCTCGCCGTCTCCCACCATCCACTTTACCTTCTCCCTTCCCGTCACCTTCCTTCCTCGTCCACCTATACTCTACACTCACCCACACTACACAGAAATAAACTAAACTAAAGGAACTGAACATAACGACTCTAGGAGAGAGAACTAGGGAATCATGATTACTATATACATGATTTTTTTAACACGTCGGCCGTTTCCCACCGAGGCAGGGTGACCCAAAAAGAAAGAAAATCCTTTCATCATCATTCAACACTTTCACCATCACTCATACATAATCAGTGTCTTTGCAGAGGCGCCCAGGTACGACAGTTTAGAAGTCCCTTCAAACTACCAATATTCCAAATCTCTCCTTTATACAAGATATTCCGTTTAAATGATAAGACGGATAGGAGTGAGAAGCGACGACCAGGAACACGGATACATAAATGGAATCAAAACAAAAAGGTAACAAGAGACATTGGAGTTGCTCAGCAGTTTGTAATACTTGACTATCCGCCAGGATGCGACCCACAACGATCAACTAACACCCAGGTACCATTTTAGTGAAGGTTAACAAGGGCAGTGGGTGTGAGGAGACTCGCCCATATGTCTCCACCTGCCAAGGATATGAGATAACTTTACTGAATGTGCAAAAGGATGCAGACTCCGTACAGTTATAAGTCATGACATGTCTCACTAGAGCACAAACTAGTAACGTCAGTCGAAGTTAGAGGCGTTGGCAAGGACACCTAGCCTGAAGGACTTTTTTTGGGTGTCAGCGCCCCTGCGACCCGGTCCCAGACGAGGTCTCCCAGTGGATCAAGGTGTGATCAACCAGGTTCATACTGACGGACCCAAGTATCGAGCCCTGCAAACATGTACAAACGAACACAACACTAAAGACACACGATGGAGGTGCATTGATCAACGTGAAGAATTCATCTAATATAGTCCTACTGCCTCCCCTTCCTCACACCAAGCCTAATTACCTCACATTCTCAGGCTCTTTATAATCCCCATGATATAAGAGCTTCTCCATAGCTACAATACCATTACTCAGGGAAAAGCGGAGGCAGGAAGAAGGGCAGACGGAAGAGGGACGGGGAGGGGGAGAGGAAGAGGGAGAGGGAGGGGGAGGAGGAGGGGGAGGGGGAGAGGAAGAGGGAGGGGGAAACAACCTGCAGGTGAGGGAAAGAAGTGGGAGGAAATAATGGGAACACGACGAAGTTGTACTGAAGTTGTTTTACACAATATATACCAACAGGTAATGAAGTTGTCTTACACAGTATATAACATACCAGCAGGTACTGGATTAGTTTAACACAGTTATAATACAGCAGTACTGGGTAGTTTAACACAGTATATAACATACCAGCAGGTACTGGAGTAGTTTAACACAATATATAACATACCAGCAGGTACTGGAATTGTCTTACACATTCAATCTTGGAAGCTACCCTAAGAGTCACTGTTTTTACTGCTATATGGGAAGGAGCAGCAAGGGTGTAAGGAACCTGGCCAAATGTGTTTGTCCGTGCGAGGGAATCGAACCAAGGACCTTGCCATTGTGAGTGGATTACCCTGGCCAGTGAGCTACGTGGTACCCCGGTGGTAGATGCGGGGAGGGGGAGGGTGGTGATCAGTTGGGCAAGTTACCTTGTATCATCGTCCTAGCCAAGGTGAACACCTCCACTCACTACTCTATTATTATACCAGTTATGGGGACGTACTACCGCACGACTCATCGTACCTCAGGCTGTGTTAGTCTAACACAGCACACTCAGGCTGTGTTAGTCTAACACAGCACACCTCAGGCTGTGTTAGTCTAACACAGCACACCTCAGGCTGTGTTAGTCTAACACAGCACACCTCAGGCTGTGTTAGTCTAACACAAGACACCTCAGGATGTGTGAGTAACACAAGACACCTCAGGCTGTGTTAGTCTAACACAACACACCTCAGGCTGTGTTAGTCTAACACAACACACCTCAGGCTGTGTTAGTCTAACACAACACACCTCAGGCTGTGTTAGTCTAACACAACACACCTCAGGCTGTGTTAGTCTAACACAAGCACACCTCAGGCTGTGTTAGTCTAACACAGACATCTCAGGCTGTGTTAGTCTAACACACACACCTCAGGCTGTGTTAGTCTAACACAACACACCTCAGGCTGTGTTAGTCTAACACAGCACACCTCAGGCTGTGTTAGTCTAACACAGCACACCTCAGGCTGTGTGAGTAACACAACACACCTCAGGCTGTGTGAGTCTAACACAACACACTTCAGGCTGTGTTAGTCTAACACAACACACCTCAGGCTGTGTTAGTCTAACACAACACACCTCAGGCTGTGTGAGTCTAACACAACACACTTCAGGATGTGTGAGTCTAACACAACACACCTCAGGCTGTGTGAGTCTAACACAACACACCTCAGGCTGTGTTAGTCTAACACAGCACACCTCAGGCTGTGTAGTAACACAAGACACCTCAGGCTGTGAGGTCTAACACAAGACACCTCAGGCTGTGTAGTCTAACACAAGACACCTCAGGATGTGTTAGTCAACACAAGACACCTCAGGCTGTGTGAGTCTAACACAAGACACCTCAGGATGTGTAGTAACACAAACACCTCAGGTGTGGAGTCTAACACAAGACACCTCAGGCTGTGTGAGTAACACAAGACACTTCAGGCTGTGTGAGTCTAACACAAGACACCTCAGGATGTGTGAGTAACACAAGACACCTCAGGATGTGAGAGTCTAACACAAGACACCTCAGGATGTGTGAGTCTAACACAAGACACCTCAGGCTGTGTGAGTAACACAAGACACCTCAGGATGTGAGAGTCTAACACAACACACCTCAGGATGTGAGAGTCTAACACAAGACACCTCAGGATGTGAGAGTCTAACACAAGACACCTCAGGATGTGTGAGTCTAACACAAGACACCTCAGGATGTGTGAGTAACACAAGACACCTCAGGATGTGTGAGTCTAACACAAGACACCTCAGGATGTGTGAGTCTAACACAAGACACCTCAGGATGTGTGAGTAACACAAGACACCTCAGGCTGTGTTAGTCTAAGACAACACACCTCAGGATGTGTGAGTAACACAAGACACCTCAGGATGTGAGAGTCTAACACAAGACACCTCAGGATGTGTGAGTAACACAAGACACCTCAGGATGTGTGAGTCTAACACAAGACACCTCAGGATGTGAGAGTCTAACACAAAACACCTCAGGATGTGTGAGTCTAACACAAGACACCTCAGGCTGTGTGAGTAACACAACACACCTCAGGCTGTGTTAGTCTAAGACAAGATACACTTGTACACAAAAACATTGGAACAAAATTAGTGTTATCACTGCAAGAGGCTGAATGAATGACCACAAACATCCTCCACCTCCAAGAATAAACGTCACAATTCCCCTGGCTGAAACAAATACACATCTGGAGAGGAAACTTAAGACAGCGTTTCTTCAGTTTGGTCTATAAAGTTTGTTAACAGTTAATCTCCTCCGTTATCAGGATCGGCAGCAACGAAACAAGCTTTACTTGCAACTTCGATATCCTTGCATGAAAAGGCGTACTGGCGACAAATATAAAAAAAAAACACACTTGCAATGAAACTTTAGAGAGAACTTACTGTGTTGAGCTCCACACACTCTACTGACAGCCACCACACATTTGCACAATGAGGACTTGGTAGAAAATCAACTTGATCAGCACACCACACCACACTGATCACCTGCATTACACCATGCATCCCACTTGATCAGCCCACACACTCTACTTGATCAGCCCCACACACTCTACTTGATCAGCCCCACACACTCTACTTGATCAGCCCCACACACTCTACTTGATCAGCCCCACACACTCTACTTGATCAGCCCCACACACTCTACTTGATCAGCCCCACACACTCTACTTGATCACCCCACACACTCTACTTGATCACCCCACACACTCTACTTGATCAGCCCCACACACTCTACTTGATCAGCCCCACACACTCTACTTGATCACCCCACACACTCTACTTGATCACCCCACACACTCTACTTGATCAGCCCCACACACTCTACTTGATCACCCCACACTTACTTGATCAGCCAAACACACTCTACTTGATCAGCCCCACACACTCTACTTGATCAGCCCCACACACTCTACTTGATCAGCCCCACACACTCTACTTGATCAGCCCCACACACTCTACTTGATCACCCCCACACACTCTACTTGATCAGCCCCACACACTCTACTTGATCACCCCCACACACTCTACTTGATCACCCCCACACACTCTACTTGATCACCCCCACACACTCTACTTGATCAGCCCCACACACTCTACTTGATCAGCCCCACACACTCTACTTGATCAGCCCCACACACTCTACTTGAGCTGCCCAACACACTCATGACTCAACAAATTTAGTTTCAACCATAACTGTCAACAAATTACCCACAACCTTACTGAAACGTACTGGTGACTCCCGAAATCGCCTTCAGGTATCTTGAAAGATTCAGGTGACATGTCCGGTGGTACCTGATGTTTGAAGCAGTGAGGGCCGAGTGGATTAAGGCGTCTCCAAATTGTGACAAGTTTCTCACGAGGCGTGATAAAAAGATGGAGGATTAGTTTACGGTCAGTCACAGTACTGCTAATTGCTTAAAACCGTTCGTTCGTGAGTGCATTAATATATGTCGTACCTAATAAGTCGAACTTCCATAAAACAAACTTTCCAAAAAAATTCTCTTACAGAAAGACCGATAATTTTTTTCATTGACAATAATATAAAGATTTTCATTTTTGAACCAAAACTTAGAAACCTCACCTAACCTTCCTTAAACTACCGTAATTTTTTTTAATTTAAATTCTGCTATATATTTCATAGGTTAACATTTATTTACTATTACTTAAAATCAATGCTATATTTTTCGTAATAGATCTATTTCCGCTAATTTATGGCAAAAAAAAAAAAATCATTCGGGCAACATGTCGATTAGACACTAGGCCTGTTGTATATGCGTGTATGTGTGTGTGTGTGTGCGAATATGTGTGTACTCACCTAATTGTGGTTGCAGGGGACGATACTCAGCTCCTGGTGTGTACTCACCTAGTTGTGATTGCAGGGGTCGAGTCATAGCTCCTCTGTGTGTGTGTGTGTGTGTACTCACCTATTTATTGTTGCAGGGGTCGATTCATAGCTCCTGGCCCCGCCTCTTCACTGATTGCTACTAGGTCCTCTCTCTCCTTGCTAAATGAGCTTTATCAAACCTCGTCTTAAAACTATGTATGGTTCCTGCCTCCACTACGTCGCTTTCTAGGCTATTCCACTTCCTGACAACTCTATGACTGAAGAAATACTTCCTAACATCCCTTTGACTCATAGGAGTCTTCACTTCCAATTGTGACCCTTGTTTCTGTGTCCCCTCTCTGGAACATCTTGTCTCTGTCCACCTTATCTATTCCTCGCAGTATACTTTATATGTCGTTATCATGTCTCCCCTAACCCTCCTGTCCTCCAGTGTCGTCAGGCCGATTTCCCTTAACCTTTCTTCGTAGGACAATCCCCTTAGCTCTGGGACTAGTCTTGTTGCAAACCTTTGCACTTTCTCTAATTTCTTGACGTGCTTGACCAGGTGTGGGTTCCAAACTGGTGCTGCATACTCCAGTATGGGCCTGACGTATATGGTATACAGAGTCTTGAACGATTCCTTAGTGAGGTATTGGAACGCTATTCTTAGGTTTGCCAGCCGCCCGTATGCTGCAGCAGTTATCTGATTGATGTGTGCCTCAGGAGATGTGTTCGGTATTATACTCACCCCAAGATCTTTTTCCTTGAGTGAGGTTTGCAGTCTTTGGCCACCTAGATTATACTCTGTCTGCGGTCTTCTTTGCCCTTCCCCGATCTTCATGACTTTACATTTGGCAGGGTTAAATTCAAGGAGCCATTTACTGGACCAGGCTTGTAGCCTGTCTAGGTCTCTTTGTAGTCCTGCCTGATTCTCAACTGATTTAATTCTTCTCATTAACTTAACATCATCTGCAAACAGGGACACTTCTGAGTCTATCCCTTCCGTTATGTCATTCACATATACCAAAAACAGTACAGGTTCTAGGACTGACCCTTGTGGAACCCCACTCGTCACAGGTGCCCACTCTGACACCTCGTCACGTACCATGACTCGTTGTTGCCTCCCTGTCAGATATTCTCTGATCAATTGCAGTGCCTTTCCTGTTACGTGTGCCTGATCCTCTAGCTTTTGCATTAACCTCTTGTGAGGAACTGTGTCGAACGCCTTCTTGCAGTCCAAGAAAATGCAGTCTATCCACCCCTCTCTCTCGTGTCTTACTTCTGTTACCTTGTCATAAAACTCCATTAGGTTTGTGACACAGGATTTTCCTTCCCTGAAACCGTGCTGGTTGTCGTTTATAAGCTTGTCTTTCTAGGTGCACCACCACTCTCCTCCTGATGATCTTCTCCATGACTTTGCATACTATACACGTCAGTGACACAGGTCTGTAGTTTAATGCCTCGTGTCTGTCTCCTTTCTTAAAAATTGTGACTACATTTGCCATCTTCCACACCTCAGGTAGTTGCCCAGTTTCAATGGATGTGTTGAAGATTTTTGTTAGTGGCACACTTAACATCCCTGCTCCCTCTCTAAGGAACCACGGAGAAATGTTGTCAGGTCCCACCGCTTTTGAGGTATCGAGTTCACATAACAGCTTCTTCACCTCCTCCTCGGTTGTGTGTATTTCATCCAGCACTTGTTGGTATACCTCCCTATTCTGAATTCCTGGAGTCCTTCCTGTCTCCTCTGTAAATGCTTTTCTTTAAATCTCATGTTGAGCTCCTCACATACCTCTTGGTCGTTTCTTGTGAACTCCCCACCTTCCTTCCTCAGCCTGATCACCTGGTCCTTGACTGTTGTTTTCTTCCTGTGTGTGTGTGTGTGTGTACTCACCTAGTTGTGGTTGTAGGGGTCGAGTCCCAGCTCCTGGCCCCGCCTCTTCACTGGTCGCTACTGGGTCACTCTCCCTGCTCCATGAGCTTTATCATACCTCTTCTTAAAGCTATGTATGGAACCTGCCTCCACTACATCGCTTCCCAAACTATTCCACTTCCCGACCACTCTGTGACTGAAGAAATACTTCCTAACATCTTTGTGATTCATCTGAGTCTTCAACTTCCAACTGTGTCCCCTTGTTGCTGTGTCCCATCTCTGGAACATTCTGTCTTTGTCCACCTTGTCAATTCCTCTCAGTATCTTATATGTCGTTATCATGTTCCCCCTATCTCTCCTGTTCTCCAGTGTCGTCAGGTCGATTTCCCTTAACCTCTCCTCGTAGGACATACCGTGTGTGTGTGTGTGTGTTAGTTACCATTTTTTGTCCTAGGCACATGTCGATTAGACACTAGGCCTGGGGTGTGTGTGTGTGTGTGTGTGTGTGTGTGTGTCTGTCTGTCTGTCTCTCACCATTAAGCCGACCCGGCTTGTTTGCCCTACCCGGCTTGTTTGCCCTACCCGGCTTGTTTGCCCTACCCGGCAATGGTGTTCTCTGTCAAATTAGCAGAATGAAGGTTTGTTTTTGCCATAAATCAGCGGAAATCAATCTGAACACAATGAAAAAAAATATGTATCATTGATTTTAAGTAATATTAAATTAAGTTAAACTGATGCATGATACACAGAGCAGAATTTAACTAAAAAATACGCTAGTTTAAGTTAGGTTAGGTGAAGTTTCTGAGTTAGGTTTGGTTCAGTACTAACACATTTTATATCATTGTCAATGAAAAAATACATCTGTCAATCTGTAATTTTGGGGAAAAATCCAATTTTTAAAGGTGTTCGGCCTATTGAGCATGTTCGTTTTATTAGGTACGACATTATATATAATAGACTCAAATTAATAAGTAATAAACAACTGTCAACGAATAAACAGAAGGGTGGACGAGGGACTCGAACCGTGGTCTGTAAATTGATAGTTCGACGCTCTACCGTCTCGGCTAACCCAGACTAATAGGAAGGAAACGGAACTAACTTACTATATTATATTCCACCAGAGGCACCAACTGTAACCCAACTGAACTCCTTCCCTCGGCCAAGTAGATCTATTCTTACCCCCACCCCTTGAAGGTTACAAATTAAGTGTAATGGAACCAAGACTCTTCAACACTCTCCCTTCATATATAAGGGGAATTACCAACAGACCCCAGGCTATAGTTAACGTCTGAATAATATTATAATTACTGTATATATATTTTTGGGTATACAGCCGGGACGTAGGGGCGATAATGAACAGAAATATTTATATTCACTTTCATTTGTAGCCCTCCTTACCCCTCTACCCCCCTCCCCTAGAGTGGCCAACAGTGACTGTGAGTCACATCCTGGGGACGCTTGGCTTCATCAACAACACTCGAGGTTGCAACTGTGCCATCATTGATGTCGTTTAGCTTCAACTGTTGGTGTCCGTCATGTGCATCCTATGCAGACAATACCAGAATTTGTATGAAAGTGGAACCCACTGAGGACACAGCAAATCTCCAGGCTAATATAAACAACTGTGCTTTCCAGTTCAATAATGACAAATTTCCGTTACCCCGCAAGAGAAAACAAACAGAAAACCATAACGAAATCTAAAATAAACTCACTCAAGAGAACGGAAGATAGGCACGATAACTAGAACCCTCGAAACAAAGAGATGAAAAGCCAATAACAATGGTGTTTTAGACTGGAATATTGTTGTACATAAGATCCCCATTCAAGTCAGGTGAAACTGCAAATCTGGAAAATGTACAAAGAACCTTCAGTGCCGCATAAATTAAGTCAAACACTTACAGTAATGGAAACTCTTGTATTGTCTCTCCGAAGTGAGAACGATGCATCATAGTTCACACCTGAGAACGATGCATCATAGTTCACACCTGAGAACGATGCATCATAGTTCACACCTGAGAACGATGCATCATAGTTCACACCTGAGAACGATGCATCATAGTTCACACCGAGAACGATGCATCATAGTTCACACCTGAGAACGATGCATCATAGTTCACACCTGAGAACGATGCATCATAGTTCACACCTGAGAACGATGCATCATAGTTCACACCTGAGAACGATGCATCATAGTTCACACCTGAGAACGATGCATCATAGTTCACACCTGAGAACGATGCATCATAGTTCACCTGAGAACGATGCATCATAGTTCACACCTGAGAACGATGCATCATAGTTCACCTGAGAACGATGCATCATAGTTCACACCTGAGAACGATGCATCTAGTTCACCTGAGAACGATGCATCATAGTTCACACTAGTTCACACATAATATAAGAGACTGATCCCAAATCTGCACATAGAAATCCCTCCCTATGAAAGCTAGAGACCTGACACATAGGGCAAAATATCCAGAATGAAAAGTAGGGGTGCGATGGCCGCACTAAATGATAACACAGTAAGTGTAAAGGGGCCAAAACTTTTTAACACTTTCCAGTCGTCCATGAGGGAAATTACCCGAACCTGGAGGATGCTTTCCAGGGTCAAGCCCGCTTCTCAAGACCCAGACCACCTCTCCTGGTGGATCAAAATCCGATCAACCAGACTGTTACTGCTGTCAGTGGTATGTCATATCAATGGTATGTTAAGCAGGATACCTTGTTAGTAATTTCCTTATGCACAAAAAAGTGTGTAGGAAAGTCAGGAATATCTGACACCCATCAAGTTCTCTTTTAGTATATTCGTGGCGCCGTTGCTTTTTATTAAAGTTACTCTACACCATCTGGCAAGTCTATTTGTTTCCACATGGAGTGATTCCGGTGTACAGGTTTAGGACCAGTAATTTCAGGATTTTCCAGGTGTAAAGAAGGGAGAGAGGGAGGTTTATATAGGCAGCCGAGAAGGGCGGGACCAAGAGAAAGTGGTGGAGGAGTAATGGTGGTAGTAGTAGTAGCAGTGGAGTCAGTCAAATACTAAGAAAGAGGAGCACTACAAGGGAGCTAGTGGCTCACACAGGGTAGGGGCAAGAACACAGAGGAGGAAAAAGAAAGAAAACACAGAGGAGAAAGAAGAAAGAGGAAAGAGTAAGGGAGAAGGGAAAAAAGAATCAGGTTAAGTCACGGGTGTTCTGAAGTTTGGAGCATGCTACAATGTAATGGGACATTCTGGTGCTATGATTGATGTCCTTGTCAATGTCGGATATAAGAATGATAAGCGGTTGAGTGAGTACTGTGGCAGCCTCCAACTTCACTGTTTACAGCTCTGGGGTTTATTTCTTAAGCTAAATATCCATCTGCCATTTTTCCAGTTATTCCTTTTGCAGGCATTTTGTGCACTATCACACCATGGTTGCATCTGTCGAAGGCTTTTGCTAAATCAGTGTTCACACCATATAATGATCTAGCAGTTGTGAAAGACACAATGACCTGCTTTACCTAAACTCATGTTGCCCTGGACTGCACAACTGATGCCATTACATGTGACAGCGAATCTTGTTTGAGCTTGCGTTCAAAGATTATATGTGTGTGTGTGTGTGTGTGTATATATATATATATATATATATATATATATATATATATATATGCAAAAAATCACAGTAAAACAGGTTATATCAAAATATATCAAGACAAACTTATATCAAAAATAAGAACACTATGTCAAGCGCTTTCGTGACTACTCACATTATCAAGGAACTATGATAATGTGAGTAGTCACAAGCGCTTGAATTCTTCTATTTTCATAGTGTTGTCTTCAATATATATATATATATATATATATATATATATATATATATATATATATATATATATATATATATATATATATTTTTCACGACTGCTGTACTACCATCTTTGTGAAGCGGGTCATCAGAGGTTAAGTGGGTTTCCATGCCTGCGAGATTACACCTGTGTCCAGCTTCTTCCGTAAAACAATGAAGGTCAGAAATAGTTGTTTCTTGCAGTTTTTGATGAATATGTAGGTCCACGAGTCTGGGCCTGGGATAGAATACATGGGCATGCTGTCGATGCCTTTTTCCTCTTGCTGTTCCAGATCTGATATTATACCTGACTTCACAGAAGAGACTTAAGTTCTTTAATCTAATTCTTGATCAGCCAGGCTGTAGTGCATACAATAACCGCGTGTGGCTAGTACCACTAGTGTCATTGATCAGGCCATTCACCGGGTGGCCTTCTCTGGGATCGGGTCGCTGGAGCATTGGCCCCAGAAATCGCCTTCAGATATAAGTAATAAGACTCTCACAACTCATCAAAGGTATATCAAAGGTAAAGGTATACTAAGCGCTATACCTATAAGGGTCAGACAGCTCACCTTCAGATAGATTTCGGGTAAATAAATTCCTCCGGAATATTACATGTGTAAATGACACATCTTTCTCTCTTGTTCCAAGGAAGAGGAGTATAGTTCGAGGGGCTTTCAAGCATTTCAGGTATAATTTAGGTGCTTGGATGAATATATATGTGTAGTGAAGGTTCTGTTATGTAGTGAAGGTTCTGTTATGTAGTGAAGGTTCTGTTATGTAGTGAAGGTTCTGTTAATGTAGTGAAGGTTCTATTAATGTAGTGAAGGTTCTGTTAATGTAGTGAAGGTTCTGTTATGTAGTGAAGGTTCTGTTAATGTAGTGAAGTTTCTGTTATGTAGTGAAGGTTCTGTTATGTAGTGAAGGTTCTGTTAATGTAGTGAAGGTTCTGCTATGTAGTGAAGTTTCTGTTAATGTAGTGAAGGTTCTGTTAATGTAGTGAAAATTCTGTTAATGTAGTGAAGGTTCTGTTAATGTAGTGAAGGTTCTGTTATGTAGTGAAGGTTCTGTTATGTAGTGAAGGTTCTGTTAATGTAGTGAAGGTTCTGTTATGTAGTGAAGGTTCTGTTAATGTAGTGAAGGTTCTGTTAATGTAGTGAAGGTTCTGTTATGTAGTGAAGGTTCTGTTAATGTAGTGAAGGTTCTGTTATGTAGTGAAGGTTCTGTTAATGTAGTGAAGGTTCTGTTATGTAGTGAAGGTTCTGTTAATGTAGTGAAGGTTCTGTTAATGTAGTGAAGGTTCTGTTATGTAGTGAAGGTTCTGTTAATGTAGTGAAGGTTCTGTTATGTAGTGAAGGTTCTGTTAATGTAGTGAAGGTTCTGTTAATGTAGTGAAGGTTCTATTAATGTAGTGAAGGTTCTGTTAATGTAGTGAAGGTTCTGTTAATGTAGTGAAGGTTCTATTAATGTAGTGAAGGTTCTGTTAATGTAGTGAAGGTTCTGTTAATGTAGTGAAGGTTCTATTAATGTAGTGAAGGTTCTGTTAATGTAGTGAAGGTTCTGTTAATGTAGTGAAGGTTCTATTAATGTAGTGAAGGTTCTGTTAATGTAGTGAAGGTTCTGTTATGTAGTGAAAGTTCTGTTAATGTAGTGAAGGTTCTGTTAATGTAGTGAAGGTTCTGTTAATGTAGTGAAGTTTCTGTTATATAGTGAAAGTTCTGTTAATGTAGTGAAGGTTCTGTTAATGTAGTGAAGGTTCTGTTAATGTAGTGAAGGTTCTGTTAATGTAGTGAAGGTTCTGTTATGTAGTGAAGGTTCTGTTATGTAGTGAAGGTTCTGTTAATGTAGTGAAGGTTCTGTTAATGTAGTGAAGGTTCTGTTAATGTAGTGAAGTTTCTGTTATGTAGTGAAGGTTCTGTTATGTAGTGAAGGTTCTGTTAATGTAGTGAAGGTTCTGTTAATGAAGAGTATTAACATTGACATGTCATCAACCATCTCTCCCCAAACACAACCTCCACATCTCTCACTCCAAACATAACCTCCACATCTCTCACTCCAAACACAACCTCCACATCTCTCACTCCAAACATAACCTCCACATCTCTCACTCCCACCAACACAATATTCCCTCCATCCCCCCAATCGGAATAAAATCCCCTCCTTTATCTCTTCCCCTTCCTTCCTTCTCTCTCGCCATACTGGAGATCTGCTGAAGTCAGTGTGGGTGCTGCCACTAAACTGCCTTCACTAATGCTATAACTGCGCTAAACCGCTGACTCCGCTTCCCTCAAACACACAAGTATCTAGAAGTGTGTTGGCTGATGTGGGATCCTAGAGATGTATCTCCAATACTTCGTAAATTCAGCCCCTCCCCTCTCTCCCTGTTCCTTAATGCACGAACAAAAATATGGTACAAAACGCGGCATATGTTTTCCATGTAGTTAAATATCAACGGTGAAGATTTAAAACCAATCAGAAAGATTTATGAGAGTGGCATCCATTACGAACACAACAAACCTCAGTGTTGATATAAACCTCGTCTCCCACTGGGCCACAGAAAACAATATGACGTTCGATGAAGACAGATTTCGGTTTCTCCACTACGGAAAACTAAAGAATTAAAAACCGGAACGGAGTATGAAACTAACTCAAACCACTCACTAAAACAAGAGGAATGCGAGTGTTACTATCACATATTTAAGGAAACTAATAGGTTGAAAAACTACAACCTTAAAACAAGAGATACTCTTTCAAGTCAATGGAAATAAGTCACTTTGACTTTTTGGGTTATCCTAGGTTCTCTACACATATGCTGCTTTGTATGATAATCTATGTAACTGTATTTGTGTATACCTGAATAAACTTACTAATTGTTCTCTCTTGACTGGAATACTGTTGCACACTAACAGCCCCTTTTAGGGCAGGTGAAATGGCGGAACTGAAGAATGTATAAATTTAAACACATAACTCACGAAATCGTAATGACACGATTGCAAACAAACCATACCACAGGTGGGGTTCGAACCCACGGTCAGAGTGTCTCAAAACTCCAGACCGTCGCCATAAGTCACTGGGCCAGCTGGTGTAGAAATATACCTAGTTGGATTAATCTTATTGAAGCTAGCTGACCCAGTGGCTTACGCGACTGTCTGGAGTTTTGAGACTCTTGACTGCGGGTTCGAACCCGACCCATGGTATGGTTTAAGCACATAACACAAATAACCCACACATAGGAGAGAGAAACTTACGGTATTGTGACTTTCTGTTCTTCTTGAAACACACAAATCCTCTGAATTATATTCCCCGGAAAATACATCATAATTTACACCTGGAAAATTCTGGGGAATGACCCTTAATCTGCACACTAATACCACCACCAACGAAAGCAAGAAGACTGGAATACCTCCCATGAAAAACTGGGGGTTCAGTGAACACAGAGAGACAACTCAATAAGCGTAAAGGGACAAAGACTCTTCAACACCCTTCATCAACAAGAGGAATTACTAGCACTGGCTGTCTTCAAGCGGGAAGTAGATAAATTCCTCACGTATGCTCCTAATCAGCAGGGCTGTGATGCCTAATTTGGACTGTGTGAGACTAGCACCAACAACCTGGCTGATCAAGCCATCAACCAAGAGCTCTGGTCCAGGACCAAGCCGCAGGGGTAGTGATCCCTGGAATCGTCTTCAGGTAACCATTTTTATTTACCCATTACAAACACAGTGCACACCTGCTAAGTAGGATACACCAGTGGTGAAAGTTTCAGGTCGGTCAGAAGACACCTTGTTGAATTATCACACAGAAACTATCACGAATGATCTATATAAAAGTAACCAGAAGGAAGCTGCCCATACCAATAACTGTACGAACTTTACCTAGTTAGAGAACACCGGTATCGAAAACTTGAAGTCGATCGAATGAGACGTTCTCTAGTTATAGAGGAAAACCTTGATGGGGGAAAACTGTAAAACATTTAAGTTACCTTGTCTAAGATACCTAACAACTTGAACATGATATACTGTTGGAGGGTGTAATGTACGTGGCTAGTGACATATGTATGCAGAATAAACATGTGTACAAAGATACATGTGAAACAAGCTTACTGGCAGATCTTAACTAAGTCTACTCTAAGAGAAATGTAGTTCCAAAAACACCCTGACCTAAACAGTGTCTTTATATCCACACCGGTCAGCAATACACCTTTACACCCAGCACATTTACACAGCGCTTCGCTCTAAGCGCAGCATTTTCAAGTAATGACTCAAAAATGCTCCACTTAGACTGAAACATTGTTCAAATAAAATTTGTTGTTTATAAAGTACACAACACATGCTGAGGCTGCCACGGTGAAAACTCTCATCCCAAAGGCACAGTACTCGCCCCCCAACTTTGGTTCTTCAGTCTCGTATCCTATATACACAAGGATAACATCACGGCACTAACATCCTTTGTTGATGACACCAGAATCTCAATGAAAGTTGCGTCCGTACTAGCAACAACAATCTTCAACAGCATGTACGTACATCAAATCTTCCAGGGGTCTGAGACGACAATGTGATCTTCAGTAAGGACAAATTTCATTTCCTCTTCTATGAAAAATGGAGGAAATAAAGAATGTAACAGAGTACAGGATAAACTTTGATCATACAACACAGCGACACTAACATGTGCGAGGCTGAATACATAACAAAAACTTTCAAGACAAAGATGCAAAGACAAGTAGACATTCAGACTTTGCCAGGTATACTGAAGCTGCTTCTTGAACTTACATATAGTGAAGCTGCTTCTTGAACTTACATATACTGAAGCTGCTTCTTGAACTTACATATAGTGAAGCTGCTTCTTGAACTTACATATAGTGAAGCTGCTTCTTGAACTTACATATACTGAAGCTGCTTCTTGAACTTACATATAGTGAAGCTGCTTCTTGAACTTACATATACTGAAGCTGCTTCTTGAACTTATATATAGTGAAGCTGCTTCTTGAACTTACATATAGTGAAGCTGCTTCTTGAACTACATATACTGAAGCTGCTTCTTGAACTTACATATAGTGAAGCTGCTTCTTGAACTTACATATACTGAAGCTGCTTCTTGAACTTACATATAGTGAAGCTGCTTCTTGAACTTACATATACTGAAGCTGCTTCTTGAACTTACATATACTGAAGCTGCTTCTTGAACTACATATAGTGAAGCTGCTTCTTGAACTTACATATATGAAGCTGCTTCTTGAACTTCATATATGAAGCTGCTTCTTGAACTTACATATACTGAAGCTGCTTCTTGAACTTACATATAGTGAAGCTGCTTCTTGAACTTACATATACTGAAGCTGCTTCTTGAACTTACATATACTGAAGCTGCTTCTTGAACTTACATATACTGAAGCTGCTTCTTGAACTTACATATAGTGAAGCTGCTTCTTGAACTTACATATACTGAAGCTGCTTCTTGAACTTACATATAGTGAAGCTGCTTCTTGAACTTACATATACTGAAGCTGCTTCTTGAACTTACATATAGTGAAGCTGCTTCTTGAACTTACATATAGTGAAGCTGCTTCTTGAACTTACATATATGAAGCTGCTTCTTGAACTTACATATAGTGAAGCTGCTTCTTGAACTTCATATATTGAAGCTGCTTCTTGAACTTACATATAGTGAAGCTGCTTCTTGAACTTACATATACTGAAGCTGCTTCTTGAACTTACATATATGAAGCTGCTTCTTGAACTCATATACTGAAGCTGCTTCTTGAACTTACATATATGAAGCTTCTTCTTGAACTTACATATAGTGAAGCTGCTTCTTGAACTTACATATACTGAAGCTGCTTCTTGAACTTACATATACTGAAGTTGCTTCTTGAACTTACATATACTGAAGCTGCTTCTTGAACTTACATATAGTGAAGCTGCTTCTTGAACTTACATATATGAAGCTGCTTCTTGAACTTACATTAGTGAAGCTGCTTCTTGAACTTACATATATGAAGCTGCTTCTTGAACTTACATATAGTGAAGCTGCTTCTTGAACTTACATATAGTGAAGCTGCTTCTTGAACTTACATATACTGAAGCTGCTTCTTGAACTTACATACTGAAGTGCTTCTTGAACTTACATATACTGAAGCTGCTTCTTGAACTTACATATAGTGAAGCTGCTTCTTGAACTTACATATAGTGAAGCTGCTTCTTGAACTTACATATACTGAAGCTGCTTCTTGAACTTACATATAGTGAAGCTGCTTCTTGAACTTACATATAGTGAAGCTGCTTCTTGAACTTACATATAGTGAAGCTGCTTCTTGAACTTACATATAGTGAAGCTGCTTCTTGAACTTATATATATTGAAGCTGCTTCTTGAACTTACATATATTGAAGCTGCTTCTTGAACTTACATATAGTGAAGCTGCTTCTTGAACTTACATATAGTGAAGCTGCTTCTTGAACTTATATATATTGAAGCTGCTTCTTGAACTTACATATAGTGAAGCTGCTTCTTGAACTTACATATAGTTAAGCTGCTTCTTGAACTTACATATATTGAAGCTGCTTCTTGAACTTCATATAGTGAAGCTGCTTCTTGAACTTACATATAGTGAAGCTGCTTCTTGAACTTACATATAGTGAAGCTGCTTCTTGAACTTACATATAGTGAAGCTGCTTCTTGAACTTACATATAGTGAAGCTGCTTCTTGAACTTACATATAGTGAAGCTGCTTCTTGAACTTACATATAGTGAAGCTGCTTCTTGAACTTACATATAGTGAAGCTGCTTCTTGAACTTACATATAGTGAAGCTGCTTCTTGAACTTACATATAGTAAAGCTGCTTCTTGAACTTACATATAGTGAAGCTGCTTCTTGAACTTACATATAGTGAAGCTGCTTCTTGAACTTACATATAGTGAAGCTGCTTCTTGAACTTACATATAGTGAAGCTGCTTCTTGAACTTACATATAGTGAAGCTGCTTCTTGAACTTACATATAGTGAAGCTGCTTCTTGAACTTACATATAGTAAAGCTGCTTCTTGAACTTACATATAGTGAAGCTGCTTCTTGAACTTACATATATTGAAGCTGCTTCTTGAACTTACATATAGTGAAGCTGCTTCTTGAACTTACATATAGTGAAGCTGCTTCTTGAACTTATATATAGTGAAGTTGCTTCTTGAACTTATATATAGTGAAGCTGCTTCTTGAACTTACATATAGTGAAGCTGCTTCTTGAACTTACATATAGTGAAGCTGCTTTTTGAACTTACATATAGTGAAGCTGCTTCTTGAACTTACATATAGTGAAGCTGCTTCTTGAACTTACATATAGTGAAGCTGCTTCTTGAACTTACATATACTGAAGCTGCTTCTTGAACTTCATATAGTGAAGCTGCTTCTTGAACTACATATAGTGAAGCTGCTTCTTGACTTACATATAGTGAAGCTGCTTCTTGAACTTACATATAGTGAAGCTGCTTCTTGAACTTACATATAGTGAAGCTGCTTCTTGAACTTACATATAGTGAAGCTGCTTTTTGAACTTACATATAGTGAAGCTGCTTCTTGAACTTATATATAGTGAAGCTGCTTCTTGAACTTACATATAGTGAAGCTGCTTCTTGAACTTACATATAGTGAAGCTGCTTTTTGAACTTACATATAGTGAAGCTGCTTCTTGAACTTATATATAGTGAAGCTGCTTCTTGAACTTACATATAGTGAAGCTGCTTCTTGAACTGCGTCATATGAAGCTGCTCTTTGATTCTCGTATATTTGTATTGGAATACCAAGTGGTACCTTCACTCCTCAAATAAGGACTGTGGAGGTACACTTCATAACAACACTTAAATTTTACGTATTATCTTGTATTAATAAAAGCAAAATATTACATAATTGTAAAATGGAACTCCTGTTAAATACTCTACTCTTGCAGGAATGCTGCTGTTATTTCTTCATGAACACGTAAGATGAACTTACAAACTTTTACTTACATTTCAGAATACACTATCATTTGTGCTTATTTTTTTCTACATACAATACTTGTAACTCGTGTAATATTTGTTTCCCCTAGGAGTAACTCTTGTATTATCTGCAACACGTTAATCTCTCATTCTGCAATCCCTTATTTTTCATACTATGCGAATAAACTAGCTCTTAAGACGCCAGCAGATATTAAACCACTTAATGAATTATCGCCTGGCTAGTTGTGTCATGAGACACTGCGCTGTTTCCTGACGAATAAAACACCACCAGCACCACCACTGCTCTATCCTCACCGTGAACCACTTTCCCAGGTGCCAGATTATGTTGCTGAAGGCAGACAACATTCCTGCCAACTGGATCTTGTGAGGGAGAGATAGTCCTCTGTTTTCTCCTTCATGATTGTTCTCCAAGGTGTGGCTGGTGTGTTGGATTGCGTGCGACCGGCAGTTACAGCCTGGTTGATCAGGACCTGATCCACCGCAGGGCCTGGTCATGGGCCAGGCCGTGGGGGCGTTGACCCCCGGAACACCCTCCAGGCTGACTCCACATAGGGGGTAAGTGCTGGAGGACTGTGGGAGGAGGTGGGTGATTTTTGTGGGAGTGAAAGTAGATTTTATAAAGAGAATTTAATATATCAGCCGAGGTTCATGGGAGAAGCAGACACAACGTTGTAATCGTTCACACACGAGGGTTCTAAATAGGCTGATTTTACATGGTTTTAGATGCAGTGGAAGACAAACAAAATACAGATGCAGTTTACATTGACTTTCCAAAAACCTTTGACAAGTATGACCATAGTGTAATAGTGTAACAGAACCCAAAGTGAAATCGGAGGTTGCCATAGCGAAAAGCACTGTTCCTCAAGGCACAGTACTTGCCCCCTGTTCTTTTTCTCAGTCTCATAACCAACATAGACAGAAGCATCAATCACAGCACCATATCATCCTTTGCAGATGATACTAGAATCTGTACGATAGTGGCATCTAATGAGAACATGGAAAATCTCCAAGCTAATATAAAGTCTTCCAGTGGACTACTAACAACAACGTGATGTTCAATGGGGACAAGTTTCAGTTACTCCGTTATGGAATAATTGAGGAAATAGAGAGGGGAACGGAGTATAAAACAAACTCGAATTACTCAATATTGCATAACACTAATGTGAGAGACCTTGGAGTCATCACGTCAGAACTAACCCTCAAGGATCAACAATGTCACTATCACAAACCGCAAGAAAAACGATAGGCTGGATAACGAGAATCTTCATCATCTGCCATACAAATGATACTCTTTCAAATCACTTGTTTTCTCTTGGCTGGAGTACTGCTATACTCTAACATACAGAAAAACTTCACTCCAGGCATACATTTAATCAAACACCTAAATAACTTAAAATGTTTGACGTCCATTAATCCGTACTTGGAACATACCTGGAGTACACCTTTAGAGGGTTTCGGGGGTCAACGCCCCCCGCGGCCCGATCTGAGACCAGGCGAGAGATGCATTATAATCTATACCTGGGAAATTCTTCAAGGATTATTCTCAAATCTGCGCCCGCACGCACACGCACGCAAACACACACAAATCATTCCGCTTGCTAGACGGTGCAAAATTCATCCAATGAAAAGCGGGGGGTGCAATGAGTACACTAAGGGACAACTCAATATGTGTGAAAGGGACCAAGATTTTCAACGCCCAACCCATCATACATAACAGAGATTACCAAGAGACCGTAGCATATACTATATATATATATATATATATATATATATATATATATATATATATATATAAAAATACGTCGGCTGTCTCCCACCAAAGCAGGGTGACCCAAAAAGAAAGAAAAACCCAAAACTAAGAAAAAACTTTCATCATCATTCAGCACTTTCTCATCATACATAATCACTGTCTTTGCAGAGGCGGTAGACAGTTGAGATGTCCTCCAAACTGCCAATATCCCAAGCCCCTTTAAAGTGAAGGCATTGACTTCCCATTTCCAGGACTCAAGTCCAGCTAACGTCCCAATTCCTTCAAAAAATTACCCTGCTCACCTCCAACAGCTCGTCAGTCCAAAACCATTCGTCTCCATTCCTCCTATCTAATACGCTCACGCACGTTTGTTGGAAGTCCAAGCCCTCTCCCAAAACCTCCTTTACCCCTCTTCCGACCTTTCGTGGCCGACCCACCCGTTCCTTCCCTCACAGATTTGACCTCCAATCATTCTACTTTGTTCCATTCTCTCCAATTGACCAAACCATCTCGACAGCCCCTCTTCAGCCATTAATTATAATATATATATATATATATATATATATATATATATATATATATATATATATATATATATATATATATATATATATATATATATATATATATATTATCCCGCAAATATGAAGACCTTCCCTCTTGCTATAACTTCATCCCAATAGGGTCAGAGACCCATGGAGCATGGGGCAAGTGTGCTCTAAAGTTTCTCAAGGAGCTGGGTGGAAAACTCATCATAGAAACCAAGGACCACAGGGCGACCAGCTTCCTCTTTCAGAGACTCAGTGTTGCGATCCAGAGGGGAAATGCCTGCAGTATTCTGGGCACGCGGCCCACTACCGGGGAGCTGGACGAAGTATTTGACATGTAGCTCTGAGTTGTCATCTATGTTGTTTTACTCACTATTGTATCCTTGTTAATGTATTTTGACAATGTATTGTATCTTGAAATAAATTTTATATTATATTATATATATATATATATATATATATATATATATATATATATATATATATATATATATTAGAGAGAGAGAGAGAGAGAGAGAAGCCACGGGAGGATGGAAATCTTCATCTTAAGATCTTTCAGGTGTGTCCGTGCATCAGGAGCTATGTAATGTTTCAAGAGCAGCAACAGGTGGACCGTGGGAACGTTTTCTCAGAGGAATGATAGCGTGTTGACACGGTGGTCAGAAGGGGTTACTAGCCCCTTGCTCCCGGCATTTTAGTCGCCTCTTACGACACGCATGGCTTACGGAGGAAGAATTCTGTTCCACTTCCCCATAGAGAGAGGAAATAAGAACAAGAACTAGTAAGAAAATAGAAGAAACCCCAGAGGGGTGTGTATATATAGGCTTGTACATGTGTAGCGTGACCTAAGTGTAAGTAGAAGTAGCAAGATGTACCTGAAATCTTGCATGGTTATGAGACAGAAAAAAGACACCAGCAATCCTACCATCATGTAAAACAATTACAGGCTTTCGTTTTACACTCACTTGGCAGGACGGTAGTACCTCCCTGGGTGGTTGTTGTCTACCAACCTACTACCTTTGATATCATCCACAAATGATGATATGAAACTATAGTGAGTATTTGTCCATGTGCACGATGAGGATAAAGAATAAGGGCGCCAGGACCGTACCTTGGGGCACTGAGTTTTTTACTTTGTTAAGGCTGAATTTTGCTGTTTACAACACTTCGTATTCTATGTGTCAGAAATGAATATATATTTGCACACATGAACATCCCCATTCAAGGCAGGTGAAATTGTAGATCTAGAGAATGTACAGAGAACCTTCACTGCACGTATAAGTTCCATCAAACACTTTAACTACTGGGAACTCCTGGAAGCACTTGACTTGTACTCACTGAAGCGCAGGCGAGAGAGAGATATCATAATCTACACCTGGAAGATTCTGGAAGGACTGGTTCCTAATCTGCACACAGAAATCACTCTCTACGAAAGCAAAATACTTGGCAGGCGATGCAACATACCCCCAGTGAAAAGTAGAGGCTCCACTGGTACACTAAGAGAAAACACAGTAAGTGTCCGGGGCCCAAGACTGTTCAACAGCCTCCCACCAGCCATAAGGGGCATTACCAATAGACCCCTGGTCGTGTTCAAGAGGGAGCTGGACAGATACCTAAAGTCGGTGCCATATCAGCCGGGTTGTGGTTCGATCGTTGAACTACGTGCGGCCAGCAGTAACAGCCTCGTTGATCAGGCCCTGATCCACTGGGAGGCCTGGTCGTTGACCTGGCCGCAGGGACGTTGATCCCCGGAATGCCCTCCAGGTAGACGTTCCCAAAAAATACCTATCACCCTCATTTTATGAGAAATCACCATTGAACACATTTAAATGCCATTGTGAAATCCGTGTTTACCACATCCGCGTTTTGGTTTTCTTCAACGGCTGAGTAATTCCGTCATAGTGGTTTAGTAGTTGTGTCAAGGATGATCTCTCTGGTGGTGCTTGTTGTTATAGTACCTGAAGGTAAATTCTGCTTCTTGCTTAGTTGAGATGAAAATATTTCCATGTATCATTGTTAAAAATTTTGATAAATTAGACACATATGCAACACTAGTCTTACTGATCTGTGATCTTCCTTATGCACTTCTTACTTATTGTAGTCATTATTATGGGTTTTATCTTCCCTCATATGCACAAACTCCCTCTATCCCATCTACAATCATGACAGAGAGGCGACACTTTGCATTCTTTCAATCAGTCGAAGAATGGGATTGAAACAAGTTATTTTACCTGTGATATACCTTTCTCCAATTTCAAGGGTCCTGCCATCCTCGCAGTTGGCTTGATTAAAAGCTTTCTTATTTACTGCACGATCAACCAGATTATTGCTGCTAACAGCCTCTATATAGTATAGGTATTATGTTCATGGTGAAGCACTAAAAACACCTACTTAGCCATTACAGCTGAGTATGACTCATGTGGCACTTGCATGAGGTAAACATCCAGTTTCCTCTTGAAATTTTTTGTCTATGTACTGGGAATACACAGGTGCCCTTTAATAAATGCCCACTGCACCCCTGCTTTTCACCCAGTTTATTCTACACTTTCTCTCATACCTCACACTTATGAAGGATACCTGAAGGACATTACTAGGGATCAATGCTCCCACAGCCCTGTCCCAGACCAGGCCGCCTCGACGATCAAGACCTGATCAACCAGGTTGATGATCAATAATAATCCACATGGTGAAAGAAACTCAGGAGATGATTGATGTGTATATTTCGACCTCCTCCTGGGGTCCTCTTCAGCTGAAGAGGATCCCAGGAGGTGAAATATATAGATCAATCTCCTGAGTTTCTGTTTCAATGTGGATTATTAAGCAATGACAAGTGTTCATTACACTTTAGGTCTTCAAGCAGGATGATATTGTGGAAAAAAAGACACTTATGTACAGTTCAGGACAGTAATTAAGGGGCTTCTTCAGTCCTAAGGTGGCGAAACGTTTCCTTTAATAAATGTCCTGAAATGTACGTAAGTTTTTTTTACACATTTTGTCAATATCACCATAGCATTTATTTTCAGACTGATACTCTTGGCCGCACGAAGTCCAACATATGATCCACTCTGTCTGACTTTTTTGGGTTATCCTAGGTTGTCTACACATATGCTACTATGTATGATAATCTATGTAACTGTATTTGTGTATACCTGAATAAACCTACTTACGAGCCCACCTGGTCAGGCACTAATTTGAGGGACTTGTGCAGTTGGTAATTTCCCATATGCATGGAGGGAAGGACTCGAAGAACAGGGGGCCTCTGACACTCATCCAGTTCTTAGTGTTCTCATCACTCCCCTGCTTTTTAGTGGAGATATTTATCAGCGTCTGCCAGGTCTCTTATTGTCATATGTAGTAATTTCAGTGTTCAAGTTTGGGACCAGCACTACAGGATATTTCAGGTGTAATTTTTTATGTACCTTTCATGCCTACATTTTAAGGAATACAATTGATAGGGTTTCAAGCGTTCCCAGCAGCTCATATGCTTGAGTGTATACGGGTAGTGAAAGTTTCCTGTACGTTTTTCAGCTCAGCAATCTCGCCTGCCTTAATGGGGGGGGGGCATTAGTATCATCATTGGCTCAGCATCTCTTGTCTTAAAAGTTCTAGTTATCCATCCTGATTACTTTCCTTGAGATAATAATGACAAAATTGTTGTGATCCTTGAATGTAAGATTATCCAACATCATTACTCCTAAATATCTCACTTGGGACTCTCGCTCTAATGATTGATTTGAGTGTCCTGTGCTACATTACCGTCTTTAATTCCTCTATTCTTTCAGAGGAGCGACTGAAAATTGTCCTCGTTAAACATCATATTCTTATCTCAGACCCATTGGAAGACGATTTATATTCGCTAAAGACTCGCGGTGTCTTCAACAGACGCCACTCTTATAGAGATTCTGGTGTCATCAACAAAGGCTGTTATGGTGCTCATTCATGTCCTTTTCAATGTCGGATATAAGAATGAAAAATCGAAGTAGGGCAAGTACCATGCCATTGAGGAACAGAGATTTTCACTGTGTTAACTATTGTTCTCTCAGTTCAATTTGTTAAGAAGTTAAATATCCATCTGCCCACTTTTCCAGTTATTCCTTTTGAAGTCATTTTGTGCGCAATCACACCATGCTCCCCTCATGTCGAACGTTTTGCAAAACTAGAGTAACTACATCAGCATTTAGTATGCCGTCCAGAGCATCCGGATCCATATTATAATAATCTAGCAGCGACTTACCCTTAATCCATGCTGCTCTGGACTGCAACTGTTGCACTTCTTAGAACCCGTTCAAAGATTTTAATAATGCGAGAAGTTAGCACTATTGGTCTATAGTTTTTCACAGTTGCATTACTGCCTCTTTTGTGAAGTGGGGCAATATCACTGGTTTTCAATAACAGTGGGATGACACCTGTGTCCAGACGAGTTTGGGTCAGGAACATAATGTATAGGCAAGTTGTCGATGGATTCTTCAAAGTTAACTACTGTCACCAGTGTGTGTTTCATCACTTTTAAGTATAGCCCCTATAATGGGTGTGGTTTTCCCTCTAGATTTTGCATAGAAAAAATATTTAGAATTTTTTCTAATTTCATTTATGGC
Organism: Cherax destructor; assembly: GCA_009830355.1. Lineage (NCBI taxonomy): Eukaryota > Metazoa > Arthropoda > Malacostraca > Decapoda > Parastacidae > Cherax > Cherax destructor. The sequence goes on from WNWK01005636.1 coordinate 106,574, forward strand.
TTTTTACTCCGTCTCTCCTGGACTCGATATGATGCAGTCAGTTTGTGTTCTGTTCTCCATTCCTTCAACCAGAGCTTCCTCTTGTGCTTCGCAGATTCTGCTGCTTTTGATATCTGTTATCCGTTGTCTTCACATGTAAAGGGAGGGAGGGAGGGAGCATCCCTTCCTCTCCCTCTCTAATTTGCATCTCCTTTGTGGTAGAGGTACGTGTCTGGAATATACTTCGAGCACCAAAGAGCTTATTTTCCCAAGGAACTGGTTTAGATCTTGGGTGGTCAAGTTATCATCTCGGCGTACCTCGCTTAGTTCGCGATTTATATGATCTACAGTTGTTGTTGTTCTTGTTGAAGATGACTTAAAATCGTCATGACTGATCGTGTTCTCTGTCCCAGGCCACTGTGCACACAGGTCTGTACCTCCATTATGTTGTGGTCTGAGACTGCAGTCTTCCATACTTGTGTCCTAGACTAGGTTCTCATTGTTCGTAAATATAAGGTCTAGGGAGTTTGCCCTGTGTGGAAGGTTCAGCAGTGTACGAGTGTTCCCTCAGCCTAGCTCCAGGCAGGGTTGCCAGAGTCCTTTTTACCAGAATTATCATATGGTGCTCATCATATTATCGTTTTTTTTTTCATCTATATTATGTATACTGGGTGAGTACAAATAGGAAGCGAGTTTGTCTAACGCTCAGCAGACGGAGGATCAAGCCTCCACCACGTCTTGCGCTGAATGACCCACATAGGTTTAGCGCTTTTAATAATATTAAAAAATTATTATTATATTATGTATATACCTTTGAAGAGTTTCGAGTTTCTCTACTCTCTGAGCCCGGCCATGGGCCAGGCTCGTTGGTGCTTGCCTGGTCAACCAGGCTGTTGCTGCTGGAGGCCCGCTGCCCCACATATCCGTCACAGCCTGGTTGATCTGGCACCTGGTGAAGATACTTGTCCTGTTTCCTCTTGAAGGCTTCTACACTTGTTCCAGCTTTGTTTCTGATGTCTTCTGGTAACAAAAATTATATAAGCTTCTCTAAATTACCATTTCTGATAACCATTTGCGTTGGAGCCCGGTGGTCTGGTGGCTAAAGCTCTCGCTTCACACACGGAAGGCCCGGGTTCGATTCCCGGCAGGTGGAAACATTTCGACGTGTTTCCTTACACCTGTTGTCATGTTCACCTAGCAGCAAATAGGTAAATGGGTTGCTAGTCGACTGGTGTGGGTCGCATCCTGGGACACAAGATTAAGGCCCCCAATGGAAATAAGACAGACAGTCCTCGATGACGCACTGACTTTCTTGGGTTATCCTGGGTGGCTAACCTTCCGGGGTTAAAAATCCGAAGAAATCTTGTCTTAAAAGAAACTAATTTTCATATAAACCATATAATATGTAACCGCTGTCAATTAAATATGCACATCAACCCAAATTTTATTGAAAATATTGGTTTCTCATATCAGACTTCATCCCTGATGTACTGTACCAGACGTCACACCTGATGTACTGTACCAGACGTCACACCTGATGTACTGTACCAGACGTCACACCTGATGTACTGTACCAGACGTCACACCTGATGTACTGTACCAGACGTCACACCTGATGTACTGTACCAGACGTCATCCCTGATGTACTGTACCAGACGTCACACCTGATGTACTGTACCAGACGTCATCCCTGATGTACTGTACCAGACGTCACACCTGATGTACTGTACCAGACGTCACACCTGATGTACTGTACCAGACGTCACACCTGATGTACTGTACCAGACGTCACACCTGATGTACTGTACCAGACGTCACACCTGATGTACTGTACCAGACGTCATCCCTGATGTACTGTACCAGACGTCACACCTGATGTACTGTACCAGACTTCACACCTGATGTACTGTACCAGACGTCACACCTGATGTACTGTACCAGACTTCATCCCTGATGTACTGTACCAGACGTCACACCTGATGTACTGTACCAGACGTCACACCTGATGTACTGTACCAGACGTCACACCTGATGTACTGTACCAGACGTCACACCTGATGTACTGTACCAGACTTCACCCCTGATGTACTGTACCAGACGTCACACCTGATGTACTGTACCAGACGTCACACCTGATGTACTGTACCAGACGTCACACCTGATGTACTGTACCAGACGTCACACCTGATGTACTGTACCAGACGTCACACCTGATGTACTGTACCAGACGTCACACCTGATGTACTGTACCAGACTTCACCCCTGATGTACTGTACCAGACGTCACACCTGATGTACTGTACCAGACGTCACATCTGATGTACTGTACCAGACGTCACACCTGATGTACTGTACCAGACGTCACACCTGATGTACTGTACCAGACGTCACACCTGATGTACTGTACCAGACTTCACCCCTGATGTACTGTACCAGACTTCATCCCTGATGTACTGTACCAGACTTCATCCCTGATGTACTGTACCAGACGTCACACCTGATGTACTGTACCAGACGTCACACCTGATGTACTGTACCAGACGTCACACCTGATGTACTGTACCAGACGTCACACCTGATGTACTGTACCAGACTTCACCCCTGATGTACTGTACCAGACTTCATCCCTGATGTACTGTACCAGACTTCATCCCTGATGTACTGTACCAGACGTCACACCTGATGTACTGTACCAGACGTCACACCTGATGTACTGTACCAGACGTCACACCTGATGTACTGTACCAGACGTCACACCTGATGAACTGTACCAGACGTCACACCTGATGTACTGTACCAGACGTCACACCTGATGTACTGTACCAGACGTCACACCTGATGTACTGTACCAGACGTCACACCTGATGTACTGTACCAGACGTCACACCTGATGTACTGTACCAGACGTCACACCTGATGTACTGTACCAGACGTCACACCTGATGTACTGTACCAGACGTCACACCTGATGTACTGTACCAGACGTCACACCTGATGTACTGTACCAGACGTCACACCTGATGTACTGTACCAGACGTCACACCTGATGTACTGTACCAGACTTCACACCTGATGTACTGTACCAGACGTCACACCTGATGTACTGTACCAGACGTCACACCTGATGTACTGTACCAGACGTCACACCTGATGTACTGTACCAGACGTCACACCTGATGTACTGTACCAGACGTCACACCTGATGTACTGTACCAGACGTCACACCTGATGTACTGTACCAGACTTCACCCCTGATGTACTGTACCAGACTTCATCCCTGATGTACTGTACCAGACGTCACACCTGATGTACTGTACCAGACGTCACACCTGATGTACTGTACCAGACGTCACACCTGATGTACTGTACCAGACGTCACACCTGATGTACTGTACCAGACGTCACACCTGATGTACTGTACCAGACGTCACACCTGATGTACTGTACCAGACGTCACACCTGATGTACTGTACCAGACGTCACACCTGATGTACTGTACCAGACGTCACACCTGATGTACTGTACCAGACGTCACACCTGATGTACTGTACCAGACGTCACACCTGATGTACTGTACCAGACGTCACACCTGATGTACTGTACCAGACGTCACACCTGATGTACTGTACCAGACGTCACACCTGATGTACTGTACCAGACGTCACACCTGATGTACTGTACCAGACGTCACACCTGATGTACTGTACCAGACGTCACACCTGATGTACTGTACCAGACTTCACACCTGATGTACTGTACCAGACGTCACACCTGATGTACTGTACCAGACGTCACACCTGATGTACTGTACCAGACGTCACACCTGATGTACTGTACCAGACGTCACACCTGATGTACTGTACCAGACGTCACACCTGATGTACTGTACCAGACGTCACACCTGATGTACTGTACCAGACGTCACACCTGATGTACTGTACCAGACGTCACACCTGATGTACTGTACCAGACTTCACAACCTGATGTACTGTACCAGACGTCACACCTGATGTACTGTACCAGACGTCACACCTGATGTACTGTACCAGACGTCACACCTGATGTACTGTACCAGACGTCACACCTGATGTACTGTACCAGACGTCACACCTGATGTACTGTACCAGACGTCACACCTGATGTACTGTACCAGACGTCACACCTGATGTACTGTACCAGACGTCACACCTGATGTACTGTACCAGACGTCACACCTGATGTACTGTACCAGACGTCACACCTGATGTACTGTACCAGACGTCACACCTGATGTACTGTACCAGACGTCACACCTGATGTACTGTACCAGACGTCACACCTGATGTACTGTACCAGACGTCACACCTGATGTACTGTACCAGACGTCACACCTGATGTATTGTACCAGACGTCACACCTGATGTACTGTACCAGACGTCACACCTGATGTACTGTACCAGACGTCACACCTGATGTACTGTACCAGACGTCACACCTGATGTACTGTACCAGACGTCACACCTGATGTACTGTACCAGACGTCACACCTGATGTACTGTACCAGACGTCACACCTGATGTACTGTACCAGACGTCACACCTGATGTACTGTACCAGACGTCACACCTGATGTACTGTACCAGACGTCACCTGATGTACTGTACCAGACGTCATCCGATGACTGTACCAGACGTCACACCTGATGTACTGTACCAGACGTCACACCTGATGTACTGTACCAGACGTCACACCTGATGTACTGTACCAGACGTCACACCTGATGTACTGTACCAGACGTCCACCTGATGTACTGTACCAGACGTCACACCTGATGTACTGTACCAGACGTCAAACCTGATGTACTGTACCAGACGTCACACCTGATGTACTGTACCAGACGTCACACCTGATGTACTGTACCAGACGTCACACCTGATGTACTGTACCAGACTTCACCCCTGATGTACTGTACCAGACGTCACACCTGATGTACTGTACCAGACGTCACACCTGATGTACTGTACCAGACGTCACACCTGATGTACTGTACCAGACGTCACACCTGATGTACTGTACCAGACTTCACCCTGATGTACTGTACCAGACGTCATCCCTGATGTACTGTACCAGACTCACACCTGATGTACTGTACCAGACGTCACACCTGATGTACTGTACCAGACGTCACACCTGATGTACTGTACCAGACGTCACACCTGATGTACTGTACCAGACGTCCACCTGATGTACTGTACCAGACGTCACACCTGATGTACTGTACCAGACGTCACACCTGATGTACTGTACCAGACGTCACACCTGATGTACTGTACCAGACGTCACACCTGATGTACTGTACCAGACGTCACACCTGATGTACTGTACCAGACGTCACACCTGATGTACTGTACCAGACTTCACCCCTGTTGTACTGTACAAGACTTCACCCCTGGTGTACTGCACCAGACTTCACCCCTGAGGTACTGCACCAGACTTCACCCCTGATGTACTGTACCCAGGTCTTGCTATATTCGTCCATTTAAGATGTCTCAAATTCAAGACTCCATACAGGATAAATAGGGATGGGTTGGATAGGTTACCAAGATAATTCTCAATCTCCAATTGACATTTGAACTGCTGTGACGTGGCTTTGTTGAACAGTGAGCGACTAGCATCAACAACCTAGTTGAGCAGACCATCAATCAGGTCTAGTCTGAGACCGAGTCTTGTGAGCGGCGACCCCAGGAGTCGTCTTTAAAGCTTGCACTCTCAGCATGAGAGTGCAAGCTTTAAATTTTTAAGGGTTGTGGCAGCAGAGCAAAGGTGTGATGATGTATCAAGTAGACACCACCTGGAAGCACATAAACAACAATAATAATGACGAATACACAACACCTCATCTCAGACACATCCTTGATGCTACCACCAACACTTGATGCTACCACCAACACTTGATACTACCACCAACACTTGATGCTACCACCAACACTTGATGCTACCACCAACACTTGATGCTACCAACATGATGCTACCACCAACACTTGATGCTACCACCAACACTTGATGCTACCACCAACACTTGATGCTACCACAAACTTGATGTACCACAACACTTGATGCTACCACCAACACTTGATGCTACCACCAACACTTGATGCTACCACCAACACTTGATGCTACCACCAACACTTGATGCTACCACCAACACTTGATGCTACCACCAACACTTGATGCTACCACCAACACTTGATGCTACCACTAACACTTGATGCTACCACCAACACTTGATGCTACCACCAACACTTGATGCTACCACCAACACTTGATGCTACACAACACTTGATGCTACCACCAACACTTGATGCTACCACCAACACTTGATGCTACCACCAACACTTGATGCTACCACCAACACTTGATGCTACCACAACACTTGATGCTACCACCAACACTTGATGCTACCACACACTTGATGCTACCACAACACTTGATGCTACCACCAACACTTGATGCTACCACCAACACTTGATGCTACCACCAACACTTGATGCTACCACCAACACTTGATGCTACCACCAACACTTGATGCTACCACCAACACTCTGATGCTACCACCACACTTGATGCTACCAAACACTTGATGCTACCAACACTTGATGCTACCACCTCAACACTTGATGCTACCACCAACACTTGATGCTACCACCAACACTTGATGCTACCACCAACACTTGATGCTACCACCAACACTTGATGCTACCACCAACACTTGATGCTACCACAACACTTGATGCTACCACCACTTACACTCTGATGCTACCACCAACACTTGATGCTCTACCACCAACACTTGATGCTACCACCAACACTTGATGCTACCACCAACACTTGATGCTACCACCAACACTTGATGCTACCACCAACACTTGATGCTACCACCAACACTTGATGCTACCACCAACACTTGATGCTACCACCAACACTTGATGCTACCACCAACACTTGATGCTACCACCAACACTTGATGCTACCACCAACACTTGATGCTACCACCAACACTTGATGCTACCACCAACACTTGATGCTACCAACACTTGATGCTACCACCAACACTTGATGCTACCACCAACACTTGATGCTACCACCAACACTTGATGCTACCACCAACACTTGATGCTACCACCAACACTTGATGCTACCACCAACACTTGATGCTACCACCAACACTTGATGCTACCACCAACACTTGATGCTACCACCAACACTTGATGCTACCACCAACACTTGATGCTACCACCAACACTTGATGCTACCACCAACACTGTGCTCCAACTGATGCTACCACCAACACGTGCTACCACGCGATGCTACCACCAACACTTGATGCTACCACCAACACTTGATGCTACCACCAACACTTGATGCTACCACCAACACTTGATGCTACCACCAACACTTGATGCTACCACCAACACTTGATGCTACCACCAACACTTGATGCTACCACCAACACGTTCAACATGATGCTACCACCAACACTTGATGCTACCACCAACACTTGATGCTACCACCAACACTTGATGCTACCACCAACACTTGATGCTACCACCAACACTTGATGCTACCACCAACACTAACAATTACCACATATTACCATGGGTATTTTGGATGAGTGTAGGTAATCAGTTATACAAAACAGCTACTCACAGTCTACATATTATCTGTGTTTGGATTTAATATAAATAAATCGTATCAAATATGATAAACTTATATCCGACGGGCACTGTATGATTCACAAGTATTTACTGCCAACCATGGAATATAATAATTATATATAAAAATTCAAAATAAGATATTAAAAACAATAATAATAATAATAAATATGTGAATGGATTGTTCGAGTAAAGTTTAGCGACAGAGCCACAGTGAAACTGGTCACTGAAGATTCCCAACTCAGCCAATTATTAGTAACTATAACTTGGCCAGTTACTGTTCCTCGCTCACCATTACCGGCGTCGTAAAAATATTTAATTATTGAGGACAAGGCTCGTTTCCACGGACTCAAAGAGGTTGTCACCTTGTTTTTGTGAGAAAAATTAACAAGGTGCCGGTAGAAAATATTTCAGTAGGGGTTTAACGTGCTTCTCATGGCTAATGTACGTGTGTATATCGTGCCGAATAGGTAAAATTGGTCAATTAACAAAAACTCATTTTAAATTAAATCCTTTCTAAATTCTCTTATACGTTTAAAGTCCATTCCCCCTCACCACCAGTCCTTCCCCATCACCAACAGTCCATCACCTTAACCAAGATATATTTTTTCATTGATGTTAATGTAAAAAATGATAATTTTGTACCAAAAGAACCTTAGAAAACTTACTTAACCTTATTATAACAAGCGCAATTTAATTTAGCCTAACCCAACAAAATATATTTTAGATAAGTTTACAATAATTTAATAATAAACACAATGAAATATATTTTTTTCGTTAGGTTCAGAATGATTTTTGCGAAATTATTGCATACACAAATTTTCGATTGCTTTATTCGGCAAGAGCGTTGCTATTTAAGCCAAAATCACAAGTTTTAGCTATTCGGCATATATATATATGCTTCCAGCAAGCATGTGTGAGCGTGTTAGATAGGAGTGAATGGAGACGAATGGTTTTTGAAACCTGACGAGCTGTTGGAGTGTGAGCAGGGTAACATTTTATGAAGGGATTCAGGGAAACCAGTTAATTGATTTAGTTGGACTTGAGTCCTGGAAATGGGAAGTACAATGCCTGCACTTTAAAGGAGGGGTCTGGGATAGTGACAGCTTTGAGGGACTTATTCTCAGGTGTCGTATCTGAGCGCCTCTGCAAAGACAGTGATTATGTATGAGTGAGGTGAAAGTGTTGAATGATGATGAAAGTATTTTCTTTTTTTGGATTTTCTTTCTTTTTGGGTCACCCTGCCTCGGTGGGAGACGGCCGACTTGTTGGGGAAAAAAATATATATATACATATATATAGCGTTGGATGCAAAACCACCATGTGGAAAGTTAAATAATAGCTCTATTCCTTTGTGTTGCAATCAACACATCAGGAGCTTGCAATGTTGCATAAATGAGCAGGAACATCAGGTAGATGCGTTCAAGGGAACTACTCTAGCTAGAATGAGATGGCATCAAGCAGATCAGTGCCAGGTGCCAGAAAGATGAAGGCAAGATATTAGAAGTAGAAGCAAATAGAAGCCCATCAACATTAAATATTTAGTAATGACCTAGCGACCACATTAGTGACATGACAGCTATCCCCAACCTGAAGTCAGACATCATAGCGTATCATTATAAAAGACTAATATTTTGATCTCAAAAGATGTCTGGAATCTATCAGTAGGGAACATTCCATCGCATACAATGAGGAAGCAGCAAGAAGGGTGGTGAGCCAGAGTCTTGGTCCCTTGCACCTCTTGGCCCGAACAAAATACTGTAGAAGTGGCAATTATAAAACATGATAAACGTTCATTATATAATAGTGGCGGCTTATTCAAACTCGACAACTTTATAATTGAAGGCATTGTACACAATCTGAAGAGGGATTCCTACCTGAGCTAGTCGGATTGTCGTAAACGCAGCTCTACACTGACGAATTGAGTATCATTTTCTGCTTCTGATCAACCTTTTGGATAAATTTTCGTTTCTCTTTTTAGGTCACATGTGACATATATTATATATATATATATATATATATATATATATATATATATATATATATATATATATATATAGTGTGTGTGTGTGTGTGTACTCACCTAATTGTACTCACCTAATTGTGGTTGCAGGGGTCGAGACTCAGCTCCTGGCCCCGCCTCTTCGCTGTCTGCTACTGGGTCTCTGCTCTCCCTGCTCCATGACCTTTATCATACCTTGTCTTAAAACTATGTATGGTTCCTGCCTCCACTATACTTTCTAGTCCATTCCACTTCCTGACTACTCTGTGGCTGAAGAAATGTTTCCTGACATCCCTTTGACTCATCTGAGTCTTCAGCTTCCAGTTGTGTCCCCTTGTTTCTGTGTTCCCTCTCTGAAACAACCTATCACTATCTACCTTGTCAAATCCCCGCAGTATTTTGTATGTCGCTATCATGTCTCCTCTGACCCTTCTTTCCTCCAGTGTTGTTAGTCCTATTTCCCTCAATCTTTCTTCATAAGACAGACCCCTGAGTTGTGGAACTAACCTTGTCGCAAACCTTTGCACTTTCTCTAGTTTCCTTACGTGCTTGACCAGGTGTGGGTTCCAGACTGGTGCTGCATATTCTAGTATGGGCCTGACGTATACGGTATACAGTGTCTTGAACGATTCCTTGTTAAGGTAACGGAACGCTAATCTAAGGTTTGCCAGACGCCCATATGCTGCCGCAGTTATCTGGTTGATGTGTGCCTCCGGAGACGTGCTTGGCGTTGCCCTTCTCCGATCCTCATGACTTTGCATTTGGAGGGATTGAATTCGAGAAGCCAACTGCTAGACCAGATGTCGAGCTTGTCCAGGTCTGTTTGCAGCCCTGCCTGGTCCTCTTCCGATGTGATTC